>SMLS01071727.1:0-13214 GCA_004785975.1 Popillia japonica | reverse complement strand
GCAAGTGTTCACTAGATGCTCTTATCTCTTCAGTTATCCATTTTTTTTGTTGTTCGCTGTTTGTGATTAGCTTTACAGATACATAATGGAAAAGCGGCATTATAATGATAGCATAATGTATACATGAAATTATCAACCTTTTGATTAAATGGAACTTCTTCGTAAACATCGCTCCACGTTTCCTTTTGCAAAAAGAAGTGAAATTTTAATTTATTGTTTGAACTGAAGAACCTCTTTTCAGTATCGGGGTTGTGCAATGTAGGTGGTAAGAAATGATCGTCGCTGGTAGCGACAGTAATTAGTTTGTGATCTGATAAAGTAGTGTCTAAAACATTAACCTTTAATATCTCCTTATAGTTTGTGAAGATGTTATCTATTGTTGTTTGGGTACGTTCAAATTTCAGTGCACAGTAACTGGATGAAATCCATTAGAATAAATTTTAGTGGTGTTAAAAACATACTCTTTTAACAAAACTTGTATACTATTTAAAAGAATTAATTTCTGACATTTGCTTTTTACTTTATGGACCATGTAGGGCATTTTATAGAGAATAACTTTTTTCGTAACATTACAAATAAAAAAAAATCCCATAGAGTGTTGTAATTGACCTAAAAGTGGAATAAAAAACTCCATTGTAATGAGTGATTCAAATGACGAGGAAGAAAGATGCTGTTATGTTTTATTATTATCGACGGATAATAAGAAGAAAACGGAGGATGGATGCATCCGTACATAGACCGGAATTTTCATTGCCATTTATTTGTTGCCGCAAAAGAATTGCAAGAGAATGATGCAATTTTTTTGCATTCTTTAGAATGTCAAAAAAGTCCTACCTAGCGCCAGTGGGAACTGTATCTCTAGCCACCCGATTCCGGCAACAGCAAAAACAGGACATGATTTGGAGATAAAAAAACCTTCGCACTTAGCGAAGGTAACGAAATTTATATAGATATGAGAAGACCAGGTACACAACAAATGTGAATACTTAGGAGGGAAATAAAAGTACAATATTATACATAGATTATGATGTAAAAAAATCCAACACCGTACGATATGCACGTCACGCTCGAGATTTCCCGTTCGCAGCAGGTCGCAAGGTTCGAGCGACGATCGAAACGCAATCGCACCTATTACGAATCGATCACACTTCGATCCGTTGGTGGATCCTCATTTACTTACGTACGAAGTTGAAAGGTGGAAGAATCGCTTCGAGTTCGAGACGCGTCCGCTTCGAGTACCAATCGACCCGTGTGCGGAGGCTCTTATGTCGCTGACGAGAAAAACCGCCTTTCATCCATCGCCTTATTTATCAGACAGCTAGTCAGTTGCGATTGACCGTTAATAGCGAATAGATCTATCTGCTCTAAAATGCAATTCCGCCGTATTGGCCGTATTACCATAAGTGAGGAGCCTTTAGAAGAAAATCAAGCTTTCATTTTCGCTAACGATAATAATATTTGCTCACATAAAATATTTAAAACGACCATCTGATGAGTTTAACACTTTCATAAATATTTTGATAAAGAGTTTCCGGCATTTTATGAAAATTTTAAATTATCTAACAGTGTAAGTGCAAATATACAACATCAATGTAAAACAATAATGAGAGGTTTTACAAATTTAACTTGTGAAACTCATTTACTTTACCTCATTTCTGTTTTTATTAAAATAATGATTAACAGAATTAACAAAAATATAATTCAAAAAGTACATTGCCATAATTCTAAAAATAAACGTACAATTTTGTTATCGAATATATTATTTTGTTTATTATATTATCGATATTTTATTAATGTATAATTTTGTCTTTAGAATATATTTTATATACCGGTTATTCACGCTATACGGCACGGAATATTGTGGCGAAAATACGTGGTTTTCAAAAAGTTTCGTTTTTGGGATATATGCAGGTCTATTACGGGTACTTTTTAAAATTATTTTCATATGATCCAGGGTGTCCCAAAAGGTCTAAAGGTATCAAAGTTGGTTTTTTTTAATGGAACACAATGAATGATATTGCATTTTTGAATTCTCCGATCAGAATAAGTAGCTGTTTTAATCAGGTTTATTATGCCCAAACCTCAAAGTTTCTTCGGTAATTTGAATTTTCTCCAAATCTAACCTTATTTGGTTTAAGAGGAAGAGCAGCTATTTATACAGTAGCCGATCTTAAACCTTTTGAGATGTAATTTGCGATAACTTTTGTGTTAATTATTTCTCAATAAATTTGGTATTATTATTATTATGATTTGCAGATTTCAACTACTTAAGAAGTTAGGTAAGTGAAATTTGCAATAAAGTGTACCAATAGATCATATTTTATATCCCAATTATAATAAAGTTGCCATGTTATACAGAGTGTCCAAAAATTCAAAGTAATCAAATAAGAACTTTAAGTGTCTATAACTCGCTTAATTTAAATAAGACGCCATATTTTTTAACTTATACAGAATACGCCAAATAATAGTTTTTTGTACGATTTGGTGATTTTTAAATAAATTGTTAATGTATCTAGATGCCTGTGGTATTTAAAAATGTCTGATGATTTAGAATTATAAGAATAATAATGAAGAATATCTTTTCCAGTATTACAACACTCCATGTCCAGACACTTACATATTTGTTTTTGAAAACTACTGCCAATTCTGGGTAACATCTGTGGGTTTCAAACGCGTTTCTGCGTATTCCTATATCGTGCAGTGCCGACGGCGTATTATAGACAATTCTTTTTACTTATCCACATAAAAAGAAGTCTGGTGAAGTTACGTCGGGATATCGTTATTATTTGAATATTGGTGTGATGTTCACAATGACGATTTACACTAAAGAAGAGCGCATTAATATGATCTTTATTCTTCAATAAACAAAATTTTTCATTGGTTTCTCGAATCTATGCTCATAGGTTTCCTGTAAGAAATCATCCCAAGCCAACCGTTTTTGAGAGACTATTATTCAGGAAGTAACTTCTTGCCCAGAGAGGTTTTCAAAAACTAATATCTAAATGCCTGAAAATGGACTGTTGTATCATAAATTACATTCTAAGCTTCTGAATTCTTGTAACGATATTGTTCATTATTATTCTTATAATTGTAAATTTTCTGATATTTTTAAATACCACAGGCATCATACGTTAATAATTTATTTAAAAAACACCAAATCGTACAAAAAACGATTATTTGGCGTATTCTGTAAAAATACAACGGCTTTGGTATAAATACCATTCGATAGATAATTCCCTACACATTTCCTGGTAAGTTAAAAAATATGGCGTCCTATTTAAATTAATCAAGTTATAGATACTTGAAGTTGGCACTTGATTAATTTTAATTTTTGGACACCTGTATAAGATGGCAACTTTATTATAATTGGGATATAAAATATGATTTATTGGTACACTTCATTGTAAATTTCACTTGCATAACTTAAATACTTCTTAAGTATTTGAAATCTGCAAATAAGGTTAGATTTGGAGGAAATTCAAATTACCTAAAAAACCTTAAGGTTTAATAAACCTTATTAAAACATCCACTTATTTTAAACGGAGAATCCAAAAAAGCAATAACATTCATAGTGTTCCATTAAAAAAAACACAACGTTGATACTTTTAGAGCTTTTGGGACATCCTGTATAATATGAAAATAATTTTAAAAAGTACCCCTAATAAACCTGCATATATCCCAAAAATCAAACTTTTTGAAAGTCACGTATTTTCGGCACAATATTCCGTGCCGTATAGTGTGAATAACCCTGTATTTAACAATTTATTTAGTTTGTTTTCATTTATTGTCTCGTTATTGACATACCTCCTCATCCAATAAACTAACTAAGGAATATGTATTAAATAAATAGTCTATAAAAATTCTCAAACTGAGAACTTCGATGTATTTACGATTCAGTGTTATAATATCGATGCAAATGAATGCAAGTAGAAGGATTAATAGGGGCAATTTCATACAAATAAACGAGATCAACCGCCTATGCCTATTGTAGCGAATTCTAAGAAGTGTTGCACTTCATTTTCACAGTTCTGTACATTATTGTATTTAATATATATCTATTTTTATGACCTTTTAACTTATCTTATTACCTCGATAGTTTTTTCCACTTGTTAGGTCAATGATAACACTTGCAATTCAAACAAAAGTAAAATTTATTCCAAAACCTTTACAATATAAATGTAAATGTAATGTTTATATCTGATTTTTTAAATTCGTATTTAATTTTGTCACTTAAATCGTTAATGTATGGAAGTGTGTGATATGTTTTACTATTACAAAAATAGGAATAGTAGTAGTAATAAAAATACAGAATTAAAACGTATGTTAAATGAAACCTAACGGTTTTTAAAAACTAATAAGGATGTTATAATTACTAAAGCCGATAAAGGAGAAAAGACGATTGTTATGTACAAAATTGATTATGAAGCCAAAATGAATTCATTATTAAATGACAACAACACATATGCTATTTTACAAAAAGATCCCACAAACAAAATTCAAAGTGAAAATAATCAACTAATTAGTAGTTGGTTAAATAATAATTATATAGACGAGTCGGTTTCAAAAAAGTTAAAAATAAATAACGCTATAACACCGCGTATTTACGGTATACCTAAAGTTCATAAAACTAATATTCCCTTAAGGCCCATTGTAAATTGTATGCAGTCACCTACAATTTATCAAAATTCTTATCCAAAATTCTTAGTAATATTGTAGGAAATTCAGAGAATAGTATAAAAAATTCGTGGGAATTTGTTAAATACATAAATAAAAAAATGGTACCACATAATTACGAATTAGTAAGTTTAGATGTGGTATCATTGTTCACTAATGTACCTTTAGATTTAGCTTTATCTAGTATCGATAAAAAATGGGATTTAATAAAAAATCATACAAATTTACCGAAAAATGAATTCATGTTGGCTGCAAAACTTTGCTTAAATTCTACATATTTTCAATACAAAGACACAATATACAAACAAATTTTTGGAACTGCAATGGGTTCTCCATTATCTGCAGTGATAGCAAATTTAGTAATGGAGGATCTTGAGCAAGATTCTTTAAATAAACTAAATTGTCATGTTGAATTTTACAAACGGTATGTAGATGATTGTATATGTTGCATACCGTTAGGTAAAATTGAACATGTTATACACACATTTAATTCCTATCATGACAGATTAAAATTTACGTTTGAAAAAGAGAATCAAAATTCTATAAATTTTTTAAATGTTAAAATCATACATAATAACACGAACATAAAAACGAATTGGTACATAAAAGACACTAGTAGCAACAGACACCTAAACTACTATTCAAACACTTCCGTAAATTTTAAAAAAAGCGTAATTAATAGTTTAGTTGACCAAGCTATTAAATTAGCACATCCTGATTTTAGAAAAGAGAATTTAAGCAAAGTTAGATCAATTTTGGACAAAAATAGTTATCCAAAAGAATTTTACGAGAAATTAATAAAAAAACGAATACATAAAATATACAACACAGGCAATAAACAAAATAGTAAAATATATCACACACTTCCATACATTAACGACGAAGTGACAAAATTAAATACGAATTTAAAAAATCAGATATAAACATTACATTTACACCATACAATAACAGACAGTTATTTACAAATTTAAAAACTAAGATTAAAAAAGATAATTAAAGTAATGTCGTATATAAATTAGAATGCAAAGACTGTAATAAATGTCACGTAGGGCAAACTAGACAGTATCTAAAAAAACGACTGTGTAATCATCAATTCACTGTAACGCATAACATAACCGCGGAAACTGCTTTGTCTAAGCATTCTAAAGAATTACGACATAACTTTGATTTTGTAAATGTTAAGATTTTAAAAAAAGAAAATAGTTATAATAAAAGATTAATATATGAAATGATATACATTAAAAAAGAAAATAACGCGGTCAATTTTAGAACAGATATAGAAAATTTAAGTATTATTTATAATAATTTAATCACCTAATCACGCCTGAATTTTATAAAATCAAGCTCTTGCCAAGGTTTTTTTGCCATGTTTTTCCCTAGTCCTTGAACAGAATTGTTAGAGCTTGACAAAAAAATACATTGATATAAGGAGCATTAGTGTTATGATTATAAATTTACATTTCAAAATATGTATCTTAAATTCTCCACTATATTGTAAACATAATCCTATATATCACTGAATTTATTTGTCTGTAGATAATTTTGTTGATAGGCATGGCTAGTTATTTATTTATAATTTGACACAAAATAAATGTCAATTTTATTCCACTGAAGAAGTTGTTACGAAAACCAGATTATATATATTGTAAAGGGTTTGGAATAAATTTGACTTTTGTTCGAATTGCAAGTGTTATCATTGACCTAACAAGTGGAGATAATAAGATTATTGTATTTGCATGTTTGAATCCTTCAATTTCATTTTATTCCCGAAATTGAACTAAATCAGACGCAACCGCAAAAAACAAAACAAAAAATTTTACGCTTCGAGTTCGCAGAGAAAATTTTGGTAGTTTATTTATTCCAACAGATAAAGCGAGCGCGCAGATGCATGTGAGACAGACGTACTTGCGCGCGCTTGCAAGTATTAAGTTGGTGGGGGAATCGAAAATAGTTTCTAAAATTGTCGTTTCTCCCATAAACAGATTTTAATACACTGGATTGCAAGTCTTTATATGTTTATAGTCAACGATATTACGCTTATCCTTTACTTTCGCAGCCAGATCGACACTATTATCAAATATTGTATGGTCACTTCAGAAAAATCTATAATATTTTGCCGCACTATTAATTATTAATTAGTTATTTTTCTACGCCCCTATTTAAGAATGTGAAATAACGATAACTGCAAAAAATGTCAAAACTAGCAAAGAAGAGAAATATAATGTGTTGTGGCGATAGAGTAAAAACGATTACAAGCTTTTCCAATTCAAAGAAATATTATACATGTATATGTAATACATACGTATATGTATCCTAGATAGAAGTTGAGGATGGTCAAACGTTTCAAACAAAAATCATTGGTAAACTTCAAAGTTGTAATAGTCTGCACAATTTTAGTATCCGCTTCATATTGATTACAAACAGAACAAGCAAATAATTTTAGGTTACAATTGAAAATTTATATTCCGAATTCATAGCAATAACGAATATGATTTTAAATAACTGAATATCCAACATCCACCTGTATTCGAAAAGAAACAAAATTTATTATTCTAACAGACATTGTGACGTGTTAACATATTTTGCGAGCGTTGAGTTACACCGTTTTTTGTCTATACTAATGATAAAACGTCGCGCTGTCCACTAAAAATTAACATTTTCGAATAGGGACCGTATACGCATGATAACTTTTTTAGTCTAATCATTTATATATTAATTTCTGAATACAGATTTATTCACAATCTACTCTAAGAAAAACGTAAGAGTAGGGTACGCAATAAATTTGTAACAAAAAGGGACAATTGTTGTTCATCAGGCAAACATAATTAGTGAAACTAAAGTAACAAGAAACACCTTTTTGCTATTATAGGCTTTAATAAATTTTACTATACGTTAATGTGTATGTTAATTGCTTAGAGTTTTAATTAATATTTAAAATTTGCCGAGTGAATGCATTCTAGACGTGTGTGGTAAGGATTACAATGTAATAAGAATGCTTCGGCTTCCCCCAACAGCTAGTTATTATTTCACCTGCGATTGTAGACCAACTTAAAATATTGCCGGACCATATTTGCCCTGAAATTTGGTAAACTACAGAAAGCCAAATTCAGAAAATAAGTATTGTTGTATGAACCCCGTCCCGCCGGACTATGAAGCAAGATTTACTAGCCACTGTCCCATTAGAATATCTTATAGACATTCTCACTAGATTTTAATGTAATGAATTTGTCATTAATACACTATAGATATTCACTGGATCTCTTGGTGCCGAAGTAAAACACAAATTGACTTTCACCCGCAAAGACACTAAACACTTTTATAATTGCCAACACGTTTCGACAACAATGCCGTCATTATCAAGGAGATAATAAAACTAAAGAAAAATACAAAACCTTGAAAGACATTTAGAAATATACAATTACTAATCGGTCGAATAAATTTTACATTAGAGTGATCAATATTATGATTGTTTTCAAATATATGTTGGGTAACGCTTCTTGTCCATTTTGTTATGGCTACGATTAGTCATATGCTCTTTAACCCTTCGGCGGGCGCGCCTTTTACAATCCCATGAGCAGGCGCCGCCCCGGCTATTGCACCGCAAATGTTTTTTCTTACAAAAACGCCCCTTAACACTTAAAAACGTATTTAATAGATAAAACTAAAAATTATAATCATAAATTAATGCGATTCTACAAGTAGTACTTATAAAAATGTTACTGAAATAAAAATAAAACATAAAAAAACTTTTTACATAAACATAACTAAAAGAACCTCTTATTGAACAATTATTCAGATCACCATTTTATTGTACCTCCATTTCCTGTTCTTTACATTTTATGCATGTAATATGCACAGAACTATGCTTTTTACAAATATTTTCCACACTTACTACACATTTGTTTAGTTTTATGGTTTTTGTGAGTGCCACAAACAAAACAAATACCAGCTTTCAGTACTTCATTTCTTTCAGACCCTTTTTCATTTCTATATCTGGATAAACAAAAATAAATCCCATGAGGCAGCGATTGCATCAGGGACCTTTCTTTCAAGTGATCTTCCATTACTTCAAAGGACAGTTTTCTCAAAAACACACGTCTATCATCTTTGGTGTCCAAATTGTTAAATTTAAATAAATGTAATATATTTATGAGACGCCATCTTCTGGTAATTCTGGATACACTACATGAAGCACACATCTGGTCCACTGTATCAACATCTCCACGATTTTCTAGAAATGTAGTCCAAGTTTATCAATGACTTTTTTGAATCTTCACCCACATCTGAGGTACCTATTGTGCATTATTGAAAGAAATATAGCTGTTTTGTTTTTCTTTGAAACGAAAGAAGTAAGATAAAAATTTTCTAGGAATCCAAAAATTTGAGAGTTGACAGGTCTGGTTTTCTTGGGTAAAAATTCGACTGGAATTTCTCTCTCGTAGTTCTTCATGGATCCCAAAAAAGTTAAGCATCAACACATATTCAATTCGTAAAAAGAATAAACCATAATCATATTATACTTACATAACCGGGCGCGCCGCGATAAATCAGCCGCAAAAATTGTACACTCTTATCTTAAACGTCACACTACAACTAATCCCGACCAAACGAATGGCTGTTCGATATTGAAATTGGTGGACAAATATATGGAGAAGGAATACCTGGATGAACGGCGGTGTCAATTTTAATGTATACAGCATTTATAAATAAAAATTTAAAATGTGCGGCATTTTGCCGCAAGCGTGCCCTCCGGAGTGTTAAACCTAGTTGAGATGGAACGACTTGTTTGCCCAATATATTATTGATTACATCTTTTACAATTGATTTCGTAAATTCCGGACTTTCCAAACCTCCAAAACCTTATCTTTAGGGTTACCGATCAGACTTCACAAACTAGTGTCCTAAGTGTAAACAATACTAAGATCCTGTTGCTGTCGAAACACGTTGGCAATTATAAAAGTATTTGGTGTTTTTGTGGGTGACGGTGAGTTTGTATTACATTATAGCTGAATAACGGTTCGATATAAACTAATCAACTGTCTTGTGCCGTGTGGAATCACAAGGAAAATAAACTCCTCATAGCAGATATGTGGTTGTTATCTACGGCAAACCGGTGCAATGTCGAAGTATAACTGGGCGTTAAAATACATTAGTTATTATGGCCACTCTTCCAAATAAACTGACGGCGGGTGGAGATTTAATACCGAGTTTTTTTGTTAGATATACTCGATTCGTCCTCAGTAAACCTATCTCAACAATCATTAACTTGGCAATTGAGACTTCAACCTTTCCTGACAGATGAAAGCGTACTAGAATAATGCCTATGTTTAAGAAAGGCGACAATCAGCTAATCGAGAATTACCGACCAATCTCCATTTTAAATAACTTCGCCAAAATCCTGGAGCAAATCCTGTATAAGACAATTTATTTTAATACGAAGCAATATATATCACTGCACCAACATGGATTTCTGGTTGGACGCTCTACTGTCACAAATGATGCAAATGTTAGATTCATTACAAGCAAAGTTGTTGTAATGCGAATGACTGTAAATTTCTAGAGAAATATATATACATTATTAGAGAGGAAAAAACAACCATTCTCATAACAAATAAAAGTTAAGGGTTTTTTCACATTTTACATGTATTTAAAGAAAACTATAATATCTTTACAAATTTATTTATTTTTTCTAGATAAATATTTGTGTGCTTGCATAAAAATTTTGTCAACACTGCTCATCTGGGATTCTTTGCCTGCTAATAGAATTCTATTTACTCCATTAATTGACCAATTGTGACAAAAAAAAAACAGTGAAAATAGTTTTAAAATGTTGATCACATCAGCTGTGTGATTACAATGGTTCATAAAATTAAACTTTACCTCATCTTTTAAAATATTCAAGATAGTGTTACATATTTTTTTAATTAGCTACTGGTGGAATTATTTCTTGCAATAATGTATATTTTGCTTGTATCAATTGGTATCAACTGTGGCGTGCAATACCGCAATTTGAAAAGATCTCCACAATATTCTTTTGCTTACACAAACATATGCCACTCTTTTTTAACACAACGTTGATGTAGTACGTAGCAATTAATACAATGCACTATCGCTAAATATTGCACACAAACAAATCACAAATATATATTTAAAAAACGGCAAATAAACTCGAATACACAACTAATATGCCCGCAACAGAAGTAAACAAACAATATGGCGAACGCTAATATTACCTTAATACCAAGAATACATGACGTCATTTATGTAGTCGCGCCATCTCTGGCGGTTTAGACAACTAATTTCTAATAGGACAAGTCTTGTAAGTTAAGTTCCTCGTCCGTGAAACAGTTTATTCTGTGTATTGCAATACTTAATTGTGTAACTTGTATGACAAGTAGTATAGCAAATAATAGTTTTAACACTGTTATGGTTTTGGAAAAATGTACGTTCTTTGATGAAAAAAATTAAAAAAACCAGTGGATATGTATTGTTTTGTGTAAATGCAAGTGTTGCTGGCAACACAGTATTGCTGCAAGTGTGTCTGGTTTTGTTTTAACATATAATTCACATGTACCTAATCTGTCTATTATTGTTTTACGAGAAAATGAGATTAGCAAAATGGTTCTCTGAAATATTTCTATTGACAAAATAAAATGAAGAATACAACAGGAACCAACAATTATAACAGTAGCATGGTCGTCTTGCAAACAGTCACAGACAAGTTCAGTTCTTTTACTATGCTCTACGTCCTCTACGTTGTCTTTTTCTTCTTGCGTGTGTGGTATATCCTCGATAAAAATTTTCTATCGTGTTTTGCTCAATATATTAAGTTTAATTTTCAAATTAGATATGTATGATTTTGACTGAACTGATCATATTGTGGTTCAAATTACTATGGGATAAAACTGACTGAATCATTCAAAGCATTGTAAGCTATACAAACGAGCAAGAACACTACAAAATCATATCAAACTAAATTTTGGCTAAAAGTGGAGATGTCTGATTTTTCATGAACGTTCCTCAATTATTGTAGAGCATAATTTTTCACTTAAAAAAATGTATCTACAACAGAGATTGATGTGAAAACTAACAACGATAGGAAAGTGAGATTTTTTTAACACGTGTATAGTACACCACAGCGCATGCTGTAAAATTATTTACGAATATACTGATACACACATTTCCGTTATTGCGACGGCCACCTAAATTAGCTCTGCACTGATATATGGTTATGCGCACTTTCGATGACTAGTTTTGTTTATATTGGATATCTTTTCAAAAATTTTAGTTGTAGCGTCTGGCTTTTTAAAAAGCGAGTTGACAGTGGGTATCATGCATCGAGTTGTACATTGTACATGAATTTAGAGTTTATGTTTCGAAATGATAATGTAAAAATACAAATAGATAGGTCGTGCTAATGCCTGGTTTACACGAGAGAGTAACTTGCGATTGCACTTGCGAGAGTAACATGCGCTACCATTTACACTGAAGCAAATTATCCATCGCAAAGGCTGTACAGATAGAACTTGCGCCAGTTATTGCATGTGCGTTTACACGGGCCACTTTTGTGACTTGCTGTGAGAGCACTATCAGACACTGTTTACACATGCAATTTAATTTAGAAGTACTCTCAGACATTAACTTGCCCGTGTACACGCAGCTTAACTTTCAAACTTCGAATTTCAAACCCTGTTTCCTCGATCTTTTACACGGGACCATATGTTCCAAGATTCTAGAATTCAGGTTACTGTAAAATGACGTTCAGAATGATACCAATAACATAATAGATACAGTTAGGAGCAGAAATGAACCAATGATACCGTGAACAGGATATTGCTTTCGTACAAATCACATATGCAATACGTAATGAATTTGCTTTATCAATAGTATGTCAAATGGCATGTCGTCTATGTATTGCCTCAGTCAAATTGCTATTATATGCATAGAGATAAACAAAAAAGGCATTATACATTGACTCAGTTTTGCACCACCTACTGCTGATGCGGATGTTTAGTACTTGAATGAATCTTCAGTAGTTGTGCGATGTAGTTCCATAAGGTATAACATTCATTTCATTAAAGTACATTCCTTTTTCATTATACGTAGAGTGTAATAGTATAAAACAGTGTAATCTTGGACATGAGGCCTCTGCGTAAGACTGTTGTAGAAACTGTAATTAAGTATTTACGAGACGGATTATCAACCCGTGACATTGCTAAAAAACAGTCAATCTTCAGTGCAAAGAATTTCAAAAAAGTTTTGTTGTGACATCCAGAAGCCAAGAAAGAGCGCCCTCCTTTATTATCGACACAAGATCGACGAATGTTAATTCGGTATGTTGCAACAGATCAACATTTCACGGCTACCAGTGCCACCAAACTTCTTGAACATGATATAGGAAAGAAGGTTAGTAAATGGACAGTACGACGGGCTCTAGAAAAAGAAAATTTTTATGCGATTGAGAAGAAACGAAAGCCGGCACTTTCTAAGAAAAACATTAAAGCACGATTATCCTTTGTTAAAAAATATAAAAACTGGAC
>SMLS01071726.1:0-18447 GCA_004785975.1 Popillia japonica | reverse complement strand
AACAGACGTTATTGAACTTCATTTCCTAAGAGTATAAAAATGGTAGGACACGTTCTTTGTACCAAAAGAAATGTTATCTTTTGATCTCGTTTATATTCATTCGTAAAGTTCTTATATCGTTAACTAAACAGACGTAATCGATTACTTCATTTTCAAATTGATCTCATCATGTAGTGACCGAACTAAAATGTTAGTACGACGACGAGACTCGTAAAACTTAAATGTGATAATGGGTTATGTTGGCTGTGAAATTTATGCACATGGGATATTCTTTATTTTTCAGAACGTTCGCGTTTTATACGAGTTATGTTCGACATTAATTAGACTCGCGATGTATTTTTTTATAGAATGTATGACCGCCGAAAGAATGTAAATATTCCATACCACAGGAAGTTTTTCATCAGATCGATTATCGCATTTTTATGCAGGATATGTAACAAATTTGTGTTAATGATATAAGCTGTACGCTACTAATAACTATAAGTATAACGAATTCTTAAAATAGAAATTTATGTTTACATTGAAAATGTTTTAACAAATGTAATATTAGAGACAATGTATTTAGTCTTAATTAAGGAGAGCGTATTTAATAGCAGGCTTTTTGCATAAAAATTACTACTTTCGAAGTGATTAACGATTTATAACGTCATCAATCCGCTTTTCAGATAACCTTCATCTAATATACCTACTATATGTAAAAGGCATTCTTTTTCAGATTTTCTAATGTTAAAAATGTAAGGTTAAAAATACATTGTGTGGAGCTCTAGTTTCATTTACTATAGGACGTAGGCTATATTTAAACCGATGTTAATTAAACTGTTAAGGTTAATCCCTTATTATGATTCTCGTACGGACTTTGAAATCATGACATTAGTAAAATTATATGTATTATGAACCCACAGGTACATATATACAGATCGTGAAACCATTTATGTTACGAAACGCTTTTATGTTTACCCTTGAAATTAGGTCATTTATAGTACGATTTTGATATAGGAACAAACAAAACCAGTTATTCTATAAATATGTATTTTTAATGTCCGTTTTACTAGCTGAATAATACGTATGTACATATGTACTAGAAGTTCCAAACGTCTACTAAACATAATTTTAACGAAATAAAACACAAGTTCTATTTTTGAAACATTCTAATATCTAATATACCTATGTACAGTAGGCCTAATAAGTCCGTGGACGCGGCAGGTAGGCGACCCTTGCCGAAGCTATTGCTATCTTTCACACCCTCTCACCCCCCAAATATTTCCGTAGTACGTCTACTCGCTTCGATATCGGTAAGATTATTTTATTTTGAATGAATCGGAGACACAGAGTATCGGAACGGCTAGAGTGGGTCAATTACAGATTGTGCATTCCAAATAAGTTGCAATTTTTATTGCAACAAACTTACTATCAATATATAGTAAAAGTAACTACCTATTTTTGGTATTCAAGATATTTGTTTCGTAATGCAGACTTGAGAGATGTATAAGAAAAGGACTTGTTGACGTTTCAGCAATATTTTATATATTTTCGTCATAAATATACATATACTTCTCGTAGGATTTTTTATCAACATTTTTTAAAATTGTAGATTAAATTGCAATACTTTAATTGTAATGTGTAATATTGTTATTGATTGTGAGTAAATTAAAATTCAGAAAGAGAAAAATTATTGTAGTTAAAATTTACGACTTACTTTTTATTTGATGTAACAATGACGAATGCAAATATGATGCCAAACTAAATATATTGAACATATTAATTATATTATTAATTATATTATATAATTACCTACGATATTTTCATGTAATAAATTTAGTATGCGTAAGAGCTAATTGAGACACGTGTATAATTAATAACGTGTATTAAGTTATACGTTTAAGTCTTGTTATTCATTGTTATTTAAAGAAAAAATGTGACATTTACGTTACTAATTCTTCATGTTGTTATGCTTCAATTTTGGAAATAATCTATTGAACATTGGTTTAACAATATTTAGAAAGAAATAGAAAAGAGAATACTTGTTGACAAAACTGGATGAGAAGAATCGATTCTTTGCCTTAAACTTGCACATGTATCTTGATTAGATAATTACTTTTGATTGTTCATAACCAACAAAGCGATACCAATTACAAATGATGGTAAAACTATCAGTGTTTTCTAAGAAGCAGTATAAAGTCCTAATGATCTAATGACCAGGCAAGAAATGTTTCTTATTGTTAGTATTAGAAGAATGAAATTTGTATTGCTTGAATTACATTACATTGAATTAGACTAGTATGACCAGAAATTCAGAAATTCAATTTAAATTTATAATGTATTGATTATGTACATATACATATATTATAGAAGTATAGAAGGGTAGTAAGAACCAAGTATAAATTATAACTTATTTACTACAATCGTATAATTACCAGATGACAAAATAATTCTAATTTACAAAAGTACCTGTATACTTATTATCTTAAACAAGGAGAAAGATTGCTAATTTAACTGTCAACGTAAACATAAACTTTAGAATTATCTGCAAAGCCCTCTATGCTCAGAGATTTACGTGTTCTTGATAATCAATTAAGACGAACATTGGTATAAAGAAGATTAGATGGGAATTACAAGAATTGTATACACATATTGACGAATGTAAATTTTGAAACAAATTTCATCAATATATAAACCTTCCGTCTTAGACTTGTGTATTCAGTTGCAAGGATGGCAGAGACAAGCATAGAAACTCGAGCAAAAGTTGTTACACTTTGGGAGCGTGGATTATCGTATCGAGAAGTGGCTGCCGAAGTAGGTGTTTCGGTAAGTGTCAATTTTTGATCTTATTACGTTGTTATTGTTAATGTAATGTACAAATATAGATTGTGAAAGTATAAGTAAAGTTGAAATAGGTAGTAACATTCCTTAAATGCATATTGTTAGAATATGTGGAACTTCAGTTCTACATAATATCAATGAGAACTTATCGATTTTATAAAAAACATATTTTTGTATCTTTCGACTATATTCCGAGTAAAGAGGCAATATCTACTAGTTACTTCTTATTATTATTTTTAGCAATCATTCGTCCATTTTTGGGTGAAAAGGTGGCAAACGGAAAACGAAAATGTGGCACTGTAAACGAAACCAAGGTCTGGGGCGCCGAAAAAAATTAGTCCCCAAGATGGCAACAGAGTTTTGGATTATGTAGCGCAAAATCCATTTGCAGCTTCCACAAAAGTTATAGAAGCATTGCATCTAAACTGCCAGCCCCAAACCGTGCACGGTACTTCATTTGAGGGATGTAAACGAAACGATTTGATAGACTATAGGCGAGGAGGTTGGAGAAGGACAGCAATACGTTCGCCAAGGCTCGCCTACCTGTCGCGTCCACGGACTTATTAGGCGTACTGTACATACATATATACATATAGTGACTGTAAACAAAAATCTTTCTAGTGATCTTATTGACATAAATGTTACCATAAAACTCTTTATAGCTCCATTCCGTTGTAGAAAATAATAAAAATAGGACGCATTTTAAATTTTTACCAATTGCAGTCTGTAAAGTAAGTGCATGGATTTGTTGTACTGTCAAGAACAAAAATGCTGTACATTTAATAATGAGTCCAATCACCACCGGTATCGATAAGTGCTTGACATCTCCGAGACATACTTTTCAGTAAGCCAACCGATGAGGACCTCCAAGCGAGACAAAGTTTTTCTGTTAGCTGTTTCAACGTGAGCCCTCTTTTTCATCGAAGCTTGTTCTTGAGTTATATCCACACATTCTCAACAGGATTGTTATCTGGCGAGTGCGATGACCAATGAAGTGTGACGATGCCAGACTTCCTTTTCTACTTGGTACAGAGCTTGCTCCAGTGCTATGGGTCGTTATCTTCTTGTACGATTCAGTCCTCGGTTTTTTTTTATGAACCAGCGTTCAGCAGTCGGCAACAGGTGCTTTATAAATTTCAAGCATTTTCAGAGCACTTAACTTGTGAGTTAATGGTAATGCATCGGAAAAGCAATTTCAAAGATGAACCTTCAGAGGGTATTTAACAGTGGATTAGCCTATTGGACGAGGTGACCAAGAACATCGAATGGTAGTATATTCTTAAACAGAAGCTTCATCCGTAAAGACTACGTTGCTCCAATCTCGATCCAAATTCTCTTTCGCCCAAACGAGTCTCCTCATCACATGTTGTTCGCGTAACAACGATTCATTGTCCTTAGATATTTGACATTATGCGCAAGGAGATGTCGAATTGCCGCATGGCATACTTCTATGCTCTTCTGTTTTAATTTTGCAGCTCCTTGCCGCAATATCAAGGTCGAGCTCCGCTCAAACAAATGTAGAAAGTTTTTTTCCGTGTTCGGCGTCACTGTGCCTATCGAGCCACATTCTGGCAAGTCGTTCACATTTTTAACTTTTTTTATTGTTAAACCTACTTAGTGACAAACGATTTTAGTTTTCTCATGCATTTGGCAGCTGTCGCGTATGACGCTTTTGGTTCCTTAAGACGGGAACAAAGGAACACGACCTCGTATCGCGATCCGTATGCGGCACTCATGGCAGTTTACGTATATCTCAGGAAACAGTTCGATGTCAACTGAAATGCGACCAAATTGCAATTTATGCTGTACACGCTCTCACTTTCCAAACTGTAAATGGATTTTAACAAAACAGTGTAATCTACCTGCGAGAAGTGGAATTAGCCATAAGTAATACTGTTTATAGTCATGAATGTAATGTACCCTTTAATTTATCTAGTTTCTGAGTAAATTCGTGTAGTATAATGAGAAGCAAATTCAGCTGAAGGTGTTCATAAGTTTCTAACCACACATTTTCACATTCATTGTACGGCACAGGTAGACAATGATATAAGCTATTACATTTCATATATAAAATTATGAAAAATCTCAATTGGAAACATAGGCTATTAAAGTAATTTTCAGTTATTAAATTTAATAAAGTATTTTGTGGACAGTTTTCTCTTGTCAGTTCTGTTTTCATTTATTGGATTCTGACCAGATTTAAGACAAGAGAAAACAGGTTGTTTTGTCTCTTTCGTAAATACCAAATAAACTGGCCCTTAAGCCAGTTTAATCAAGCGTTAGCATCTTTGGCATATCTGTTGATGATCGAGTTATAGTTAAAAGCCCTCGTCCACAAGTGATTTTTCTTGTTTCCCGAAATTCCCTAGACAAATGATCTTAGTGAAGTAATTTTGGCATTGCTGTTATGCATCTTGTCCAATAGTTTATATAATTTTGGCACATTCAGCATTCTGGAGAACCCATTAGGTGGTGATCTGAATGTCATATAAAGGGTGTCCCAACAAGAGCACTGGATTACTTGTAAAGAAAAACGTATTTATTTTTTGAATTAAGCAAACATTTTTATTTCAACATAAAGAACAACAGTTTCGATTAAACATGAAATACGACATCGGGCAAATGGCCACCACAAAACCTTTGGCACAGAGTTACTCTTTTGTTGAAATTGTTTATAACGTTTTCACATAGATGTAGTTACTTCTTTAAGGAATTCAACAGCTTCAGGCTTATTCGCATATATGTACTTTTTCCTTCACATAGCCCCAAGAAAAAGTCCATCGGTGTTAGATCGCATGATTTTGGTGGGCAATGTTGATCGCTAAATCGAGAAATGACACAGCCTGGAAACTTAGATTGCAGTACCATTGTTTCACGTTCTGTGTGGCACGTCGCAGAGTTCTGTTGGAAAAACATGCCCTCCACATCAATTACAACCAATTCGCACACAAAAACTCTGTTCATATTTTGCCGTACAGCACACCATTAACAGTTAACGCATTTCTAGTCGCATTTTCAAGGAAGTACGGCCCAATCACTTCGCCATCCCAAATACACACCAAACAGTTACTGGCGGTGGATGCATTGGTTTGACTATCACAGGAGGATATTCAGTACCCCAAATCTTGTGTAAATAAGCATTGAGTTGAAAATGTGCCTTATCCGAAAAAATGATTCCATTCGAAAAAACGCAATAATTTGATGATGTTCCAGCGCCTAATCAGCAAATCCACGATGCTACGCATGGTTCCTTGGTCTGATTTGTTGCACCGATTGAACCTTGTACGCGTGCAAATGCAGATCTTGAACTAAAATTCGTGGCATAGTGCTTTTGCAAATGTTTAATTCTTGATCACGATGTCGAATAAAAGTTCCTGGATTCTTGACTTCAGATTCCCTTACTGTGGCTATCTTTTCGAGTGATCGACAAGGACGACGACGAACAACGGTCTTCTGATCCATGAGTGTAGATTGTCTCAAATTTTGTAATTAAAGGCCTTACTGTCGATTCATTTGGCGCATTATTGTGACCGAAAACTTGACGTAATTGGCGAACTGTTTTTGCAAAACTTGCGACATTTTACTAATGTGTTGTTACAATAATTAAACGTTGTTAGTTTGAGTACTTCTCCATATTCTTAAATCGCGTGGCCTGTATACGTGACAACTGTCAACTAAAAATCGCCATACAATTTGTATTAACAAAATGGCGGCTAAAATTTATTTTATGTGTTAGAAAATTAAATCTTGTTGTAGAGTCCCGGAATCCCGTCATCAGCTTCTAGCAAAATAACAATGGATATTGACTGGCACGTATTCGTGGTACAGCTGTTTTATTTAACTACATATTTAACACGAATTATAAAAACAAAGCTGTGTTTGTTTGCTTATTACAGCAGCTTATTAGAGAAGAAAGTAAATCATTCCGGAGAACAATACCTACATGATTCAGTTTTCATACACTACGCATTAAACATTGATTTAACATTAAACATTGATTTAACATAAATTAAAATTTTCGAGTATTTTACACATTCTTTTTCAAAACTTTGGACATACCATACCCAAGCTGTGATAATAATCACATTGGAATAGGCTTCGAGCCTATTTGTAACAGCTTCTCAGGTACTGAGAGCTACAAATAAAGTTTCGATGTTCAGGAAACTTCGTGAATACATTGAAGTTATTTGGTTGCATGAAATGAATGTCCAATTTCGTTGGCTATTATAGAGAACTGCTCTCATAAAAATAGTAGTGGTTTATTTCATCTTGATCCACACCACATATGTACATACACAGTAATAAATGACAGTATGTTTGATTGGTGCGATGTAAATAATGTATCTTGCATTGTAAGACAACGGTCACTAAAGCTTACTCTAATGAATGACGTTTAGTACTTAATTAAATCATATTAAAGGGTTCCATCTCCTAGCTTGTCCCAACTTAAATCAAGCGATGGAATTACCCTACCAAACACAGTAACATGCGCTAATATTATGAGGAGGCAAAGTTAATCGAATTGAAAAAAGTTTGGAATTTCGTAATACTTGAAATCCATAAGATTTTGAAACGAATAAGAGATGGCTGCTATAGCGGTTGATCAAAATTGGGGCATTTAGGTCGCGTCTAAGGTATATTTTGTTCAATCGACAGCGGAGGGAGTTGGAAGATGTTTTGTTGGTTTTGTATCCATTCGACTGGGGATACATTACATGAGGTGGGCCCTGTGATTGCTGGTGCATTTTTATTTATTTATTGTTATTTTTATTTTTATTATTATTATTATCTTTGCAGCCTTGGCAATAAAGACTGTACTATTATTATTATTATCGTTCTTCTAAGCTTGCGTCGGACTTCTGTACTGGGTACGGCTCCGAGGAGCCGATACTATTAATGATTGCATTTCAAACGTATATTGGACAGTAGAGGAGACACCATTATAAATTGAAAGTTTTTAAATAAAGTCTACTTGTTTCTGAAATCCCCGTTTATTTAACGAGATCTTGACTGATTTATTGGCCACGAAATTAATTGCAGACATTTTATGCCAATTGCAATGAATGTTTGAAATAGACTGGAATCAATCTATTTGTGTTGATTCCTATTCTGTAGATGTTATTTTCTAATTTATTTTTCTAATTCTTCTATAAAACTACAGTATGTAAAAAAGCAAGCTCGTTTTTCACTTCTTGCTCTGCCGTGAATTTAATGGAATTGAACCTTGACCTTAGTTTTTGAAAACATCCTGTAGTAACAAACACGGCGAAAATAAACAACATACTTAAACCAAACTATAGATAAATAACCGGTTTCTTTCCTCAAGTCAGTTTCAAACTTGCTCATGAACAAATTGGCAATGTAAAGGGATAACGGATTTCCATTTGTTGTGTCTTTTGTTTGTTCATAAAAACTGCCATTAACTTGGACATCCACAACGAGGTGACTCTTTCATACGCCGCGATCTTAATTTTGTCTAACTTGTATTTCAGTAATAAGTATGCTCGGAAAAAGTGAACATACGTCAAATGATGCGAGAATTTCACCTTGTTTTACTCAATGCTGTTAACTCTATTTACAAATTCAATCGAATTTGGAACAGTTAAGTTTTCAATGTGTATTGTTAACTTCTTGTATTCTTTAGACAACCATTTGGACGAATGATGAGCATTGAGCATTTTTATCCGACTCTCATTTGTTTACAAATTGCTGAAAATCCGACACTGATTTTCCTTTTTTCAATTAATCAATTCGTATTGACACTAATTAATTTACTTAATATCTTATTCTTTGTCGGAGTGTTTTTCGACATGCCTTATTCATTCATGGAAGTGTATCTACTCTAAATTATTTTAAATAGTGTATACACATGCCGTTAAATGGAATAGGCGCTTATAAACTCCGTATTTGGCACATTTTATACTAAATTAAAAGTTTTATAGAAAATACGCATATTTAAAACGATGATCTGCAACACCTATAAAAATAAACAGCAGCATATACCGTTAGGTACCGTTATTGATGGTTGTCGTTTATATTTTAATGGCAATGACAATAACGATTGGTTGTATGCTTTTAGTAGTGCTATCTGC
Organism: Popillia japonica; assembly: GCA_004785975.1. NCBI lineage: Eukaryota > Metazoa > Arthropoda > Insecta > Coleoptera > Scarabaeidae > Popillia > Popillia japonica. The sequence continues at coordinate 9,535 of SMLS01071726.1, read as the reverse complement.
AAAGTTACCGCTAGGGATAATAGGTGCTTAAGGGATTAAAGACAACAGGCTGCTTGCTTAGCGTAGATATCATATCAAATCCTAACGTTATTAAAATCCCTTTTATGTCGAAGTTTAACTCCCTTTTAATTAAACTATATTTGCACTTCGATATTTGACTATTATTATTCTGGGAATATCATTTGTTTTTATTTTCAATAAAGCCGGACATTTAAGGGCGCTAAATTAGTTTAGCTTACATGTTTATCCAAACGTAAACAATTAAATCGAGGAGACCTAGAAAATTATGTTTGTGTTTATTAATTCTTTCATTATGTATAATAATAGGCAAGTGAAGCTTTTGTCATGGCAGTATGTAAAAATTCATAAAACGAGCGTATATGCATATATTTGTCATAAAACTAGAAAGGTATGTACCTATACATACATACATACAATAGAACAATTCTAAATTTATAGGTACATCAATTTTGTGAGTATTAAGCAGAACATGTAACAGTGAGATAGATATACAAAAAGAGCTAAAATCGTACCTTCAAGGAAAGTACATACATACACATATGTCTATCAAGCCAAAACTTTACAGCTGTTCTGTGAGTAGGAAAAAATTTTATGTTGACTGCAATCAAGGGTACCAAAAACATATTTTTTTAGCTCGTGTTGTGGCCGTCTGTCATGTAATTCACAAACATTATTCTGTATAAAGCAATGCCTTGGTTCTCGAGGAGCACTCAGGAGGCTAGTCATAAAATTTGCAAAAAGTATGAACAGTTACAGTAACTACTGAACTACGGCAGAAGGCATTAAGGTAGTACTACAAATATGTATTTTGTAAATTTGAATCATTTCAATAAAAAATAAACGGGTATCTTCGTGGAAATATCTTTCCAACACTTTGTCCGTAAATGATTCCTATTTCATTGCAGTACTTTCAAGCAAGCCTCAGGAACCCCAGAATATATCAACGAAAGTCGTATTCGTACGTTTCAGGTACTTCTCGTCTTCCAATAAAACTCTCAAAGACAACTCAAACGAAAGTGAGATGATAGATGTTATTCATTGCAGAAGCAGATCGGAAGCAATCTTAGAACGACAACTAGTCCCATTCATCTGGTAGTACTGCATTTCTCAGACAAAAACATAATAATCGAATGATTTAAGTCAGTTCCATTGTATTTATGCATACAATATACATACCGATAGGTTCAGCCCACAGTTTAATATGGGACGTTACAATACATATCTGTATGGAACGCAGTACGATGTGACAACGCGCTAGTCATGCGCCACGCAAGTTCGATCGTCGATCGCGAGTCATTTAGTGTTCGCCTATGTATGCGTAAAGGTGGTTACCATGCCAATTTATACAACCGTAGAGAAGGTACAAATCATTTGGTGGTATCTTGCTGGCAATTTCTGGTGTACCACGGCCCATTTAGTTGCTAGTAGAGTAGTAGAGTACGTAATTCGCCCTATACCTTCTTTTCGACTATTGACAGGATCGTAAATGCATTTAGGAAATATGCCTGTAGTCGAGGATTGCCGTAAACGTTAACAACAACAAACAACATTGTGTAGCGCAGTGCCTAGCGCGCTCGCTTCACAATCTGGTGGTATCGGGTTCGAATCCGATGCGTTCTTTCTGAATTTGATTTTCTGTAGTTTCCCAAATTCCACGGCAAATGCGGAAAGATAACATCTTAAGTCGGTCTACAGCCGCAGGCGTAATAATAACTCATGGCCAGCCGATGCCCTCTGTAATTGGCGCAAGCTGTTGGGGGATGCTAAGGCATGAATTATTATTATTATTATTAACATTGTTGACGAACAGCCTCATATTCTTCTAATACCTCCCGAGTGGGAGGAGAGAGACGTGAGGGTTTGTTCGTTGGTTGAAAGGGGCTGTCTTTCGGTGCACACGGCAAAATACAGACGAAATCGGTGTCAATAGAGCAACAGTAAACCGAATTCTAAAACGCAACAAATATAAAAATTACAAAATTCAAAAATGCCAGAAGCTATCTCCGATGCAGCATAATCCCTCAGTCGTGCGATATTGGTCTCGAAAGAATGTTAAAAGTCAATACCCCGAAAAACTTAACGTTTAGGCGGACATCTTAGGTGATAACATTATACGGCCATTTGTTATCGATGGCAATTTAAATACAGTAAAATATATGTGTAGATTTGCCGCGAACACGAATTATTCCTGCTGTCCGTCAAATTACATCGATTTTGATGGAATTTCCTTTATGCAAGACAGTTGTACTGCGCGTAACAGATCACTAAGCGAGTTTTCTAATCGAGTTATTTCCGGGAAGAGTACGATAATAGGGCCATCTAGATCATCCGACCTCAATCACTTTGATTTTTTTCTGTGGGCTTGTCAAAGAAAAGCTTTACAGTTTTGCAACAATACCGCACTTGTAACAGTTGCAAGTACAACTATTGTCGCGGCAATAACCTCTAGAAACCTCGAGGGAAAAGAGGATGGTCAAATCCTCCAAGAAAGTGACATTGTTAAAATTTAAATTTATTCGGCAGAATTATTGACTTTATTTACTTTTATGTTTTAAGAATCGCTATTATTTTATTATGTATTACTTAAAATTACGTTTTCGTTTGCGTAGCAGCTATGAATAGCCCAATAATTTGTAATAATAATAGTAAATTGGAGATATAACGACCTGACTTATCGAAGATATTCGATTTTCACAAAGAGATTCGAGTACCTTCTGATAAGTCGTTATTGTGTCTGAAATTATTATCGTTTCTAACGTAATCTGAACATATGGGCAAATTACGTATACAGAGCGAATATGCCAACGATCGTATCCTTGCTCGGTTTAAATTCAACTTAATTGTACATGAATTACCGTTGACGCCACACACAAGCTACATCGCGAAGAGGGGAATACGCTGTTGCAATTCATACTGCCTATGTTCCGTAGCGGGCTGAGCCAATGTATCTGTATATATGTAGTTCAGCACTGCAAGACATTTAGACCCATGACTCCGTTTTCTATTTAGTTTTCTTTAACTTCATTCACAACAACTCTCCATCTGGCTTTGTTTTTGCTCTGGTCCAGGCGTACACTCCCACTCTTCTCACATCGGTGACAACAACATCCAGCCATCTCTTTTTTGGAGGTCCTCTTTTCTTCCTTCCTCCAGCACTTTCTTCGCACATCGGGCTGCCACAGCCGGGCTTCCAAAAATCCTCTGTAGCTCTGCAATTATTCTGCCTTCGCCATCCGCCATTTTCCCTCTTTACTCCGCCCAAAGCTTTTCGTAGCATCCGTCTCTCTCATACTTCCATCTTATCTTCTATCTGTTTTATTATTATCCACAGTTCTCTTGCGTACATCACCACAGGTCTTACAACTGTTTTGTAGAAGCGCAATTTTGCAGTTCTAAAGATTATTTTGGAGTTGAATAATTTGTTATTAGTACCTAGCGCTCTACTTCCTTGTGTTGTTTTCTGTTTGATTTTTATTACCCTTTTCGTATATAAGGCATGCTATGGCGTTATGCCAACCCAAACGCATTTGTTCATTTTACCACACGTTATTGATAAGATTGGCAATCTGCTTGTGTCTCCCTCCGCCGCATTTGAGTACTTTCGCTGGAATCTCCTGGAGTCTTCCTGGAATTTTCACCTGCACTTATATTGCTTTTTAGTTTATTTATTTTTGCTATTATCTCCATCTCTTTGGCGACACAATTCCACAATGGTCGCTTCTTTCCTTTGATTTAAAATCTTTTCCTGCCTCTCACTCCCCGTGTTCGGTTTCATGCGGAAGCAGTTTCTTGAAATGCTCTTCTATTATCTCTAGTTTACCTTCAGTATTTCCTATTAGTTTTCCGCTTAAAACTTTCAGGAAGGGTAGAGTAAATTTTTCGTGCAGTCGACTCGATTGTATGCCCTTCCTAAAATTCATTCATTCAGCGAGCAGTAGGTAAGACAATAAATTTACCAACTTACACGTAGTTACATATCTTGCACATACATACTCTTAAGAAGAAGGAAGAAGAAACTCTGTTCACACCTTAAATTTTTCTAACTATTAATCTAAGACAAGCAATCAACAGATCTAGCCGAAAATTACTACTAACAAACCCTGAAGCTGGTATAGGTGTTCTCCACTTCCTGGTTGTGGTTAATAATTTCATGAAGAGATTTGAAGCCACAGTGTTGCAACATGCAGATTTAAAGTCCAATGTTAAGGTACCTACACTTGAGGCCGCTTTATCTTTTCATTTATTTATCTGCCTTCATGGTGGTTTCTGTAGTACTTGAAAGTGAAGCTGGTATAGGTGTTCTCCACTTCCTGGTTGTGGATAATAATTTCATGAAGACATTTGAAGCCATAGTGTTGCAACGTGCAGATTTAAAATCTAAGGTTAAGGTACCTACACTTGAGGACGCTTTATCTTTTCATTTATTTATCTGCCTTCACGGTGGTTTCTGTAGTATTTGAAAGTCTGCCTTGTCAGTATTAGCGATTCGTCGATATCACTGATTCGTATATATACCAACACTTTTTTATTTGAAGGTTTGTTATGTAAAGTTTGGTGTAGTTAAGACGTTGAATTGTCGTCGGGACCTTTTGCTATTCTTCTCCAACTTTTCGCTCCTGATAAAACCAATCGCATTATTAGCCAAACGTCTAGTTAGTAGGTTCTATTTATTATCCAACTCGTATTCTTTTATTTTACTTTTCTATGGTATATACATATGTATATTTATTATTATTAGTTACGCTGCTTACAATTTTGCTTCCAGGTGGAGTGAACGCAATGAACTATTACTTATCAAATACTGCATCAAACTATGTGTATTTCCTTGAGTTTATTAGTACCACGGTAGAAAACTTGTATTAAAAGTAATTAATGCTTTTATAAACATAATGTAACGCTAAACCGTTTCGAACTTAATTTTAAATACGGCGTTCTGTTTAAGATAGGGAAGTTAACCTTTACTTCCGCTATAAGTAAAACTAGCACGCAGTTAAACGTATTTACACATATCGGCCTTAAAAATATTATAAATACCAGTATTTACATAAATTTCCGTTTTTATATTTTTGTTGTATGTATAGATATTTATTTCTGGATATTTACGAAAGGATTTATATAATCTTGTACTAGATATTCAAGGTATAAATCGTAAAAGCATGCAAGTTTAAATCGTTTGGAAAGTACCTATGTTTTAGGTCCATGCAACAGTTTATCGATAATAATCTTTAGATCTATAAAATAGCATTTATAACAATTGCAATTTTGTATTGAATTTTGCAAGTTGAAACTCCTCTAAAAATTACATGCATTTTGTGCTACCTAGATTATATCTGTAAGCCTTATTATATTTACCCTCATATGAATTTTGATTTATCGTTTGCCAATGTAGGTACAAAACTAGCATCAGGTGAGACGTTTCACAACGTACCTGTCAAATCAAGACTTTTCAGCGCTCTATTTTCTTTCTTTTTTGATAAATAACTATGAACAACTGTGGCTGCCCTTTTAGGATACTCGTCCTTGACATTACGGTTATGATACTGGTTACCTGAATTTGGACTCGTCTATCGATAATATTTTTAACCATTTTACGTATAGGACTCACCCTACTCGACAGAAAACAAAAATAGAGTCGAGTGTCCTTCTATGGCACAGGGAAGATTCGTACGTTTCAGGTATTTCTCGTCTTCCAATAAAACTCCCAAAGACAACTCAAACGAAAGTGAGACGATAGATGTTATTCATTGCAGAAGCAGATCGGAAGCTATCTTAGAACGACAACTAGTCCCATTCATCTGGTAGTACTGCATTTTTCACACAAAAACATAATAATCGAATGATCTAAGTCAGTTCGATTGTATTTATGAATACAATATACATACAGATAGGTTCAGCCCACAGCTTAATATGGAACGTTACAATACATACATATATGTATGGAACGCAGTACGATGTGACAACGCGCTAGTCATGCGCCACGTAAGTTCAATCGTCGATTGCGAGTCATGTAGTGTTCACCTATGTATGCGTAAAGGTGGTTACCATGTCAATTTATACAACCGTAGAGAGGGTACAAATCATTTGGTGGTATCTTCCTGGCAATTTCTGGTGTACCACGGCCCATTTAGTTGCTAGTAGAGTACGTGATTCGCCCTATTCCTTCTTTTCTACTATTGACAGGATCGTAAATGCATTTAGGAAATATGCCTGTAGTCGAGGATTGCCGTAAACGTTAACAATTTGACGAACAGCCTCATATTCTTCACCTCCCGAGCGGGAGGAGAGAGACGTGAGGGTTTGTTCGTTGGTTGAAATGGGCTCTCTTAGGTGCACACGGCAAAATGCAGACGAAATCGGTGTCAGTAGAGCAACAGTAAACCGAATTCTAAAACGCAACAAATATAAAAGTTACAGTTCAAAAGTGCCAGTAGCTTTCTCCGCTTCTTCTTCATATGAATATTGATTTATCGTTTGTCAGTGAAAGTACAAAACTAACATCAGATGAGACGTTTCACAACGTATCTGTCAAATCAAGACTTTTCAGCGCTCTATTCTCTTCCTTTTTCGATAAATAACTATGAACAACTGTGGCTGCACTTTTAGGATACTCGTATAATACTGGTTGCCTGAATTTGAACTCGTCTATCGATAATATTTCTATCCATTATACGTATAGGACTCACCCTACTCGACAGAAAACAAAAATAGAGTAGAGTGTTCTTCTATGGCACAGGAAAGATACTTGACCCTATTTATATTTTTGAGATGTGCACAGCAAATCCAAAACTGACGATTAAAATAATATTCCCTAAGTTTATCTATCAATAAAAACGAAGATATTTGACAAAAAGCTTATAATAAACAATTGGAAAAAATGTAAAAACGAAAACAAATTAAAACCTATAAATTGCTACTAAACTCTAAAAAATTTCAAACAATAGAAATAGCTAGAACCGGAAAATATTATATTTAACAATGGGTATAATTAGAAAAGTCAGACTGAAACGAATGCAACTGGGAAACGAGAACGTTGGTATTGTTACCAACATTTAGTATTTGCTTTACATAAATACAGCTGCACATTATTATCAACACACGCTTACTACATAGTAAGTTCCACACGAATGCTGATGGTGCACAGCGCAAGCTTCCGTTAGTTGCTAATTAGAAATTATTAATGAAATAAACAAAATAGCATGTAGGAACATAATTCAAAGTTTAAGTCCTAATTCATGTTGTTTGAGGCGAATTCGTAGATGTCTCCTAGATTAATTTATGGTATCAGGAAATCGCATACAATATCTCATCAATATCAAATATACCTACATTGAGTAAACATGACTTGCCTCGAGCACACGTATGTACATACATCCGAAGCAACAGCCAAAAATTCTTCTTCAAAATACAAAAGATAATAACTTGTGGTCAAATGCGATTCTCAATATAACATCAATAGAAAAGAGTCGATCTAATGCGTAAGTTGCATACTTTGGATTTGCGGCATATGCAACCTCAAGGGATGTTTACGTACCTACATGCAATTATATTAGCTAAAAGTCTAATTTAGTAAAAAGCAGTCCGGTATATACAGGGATAGTTTTAAATAGCGTAAAGTAAAAAAGGGGTGAAAGATACTTACGAATCAATGCTAAATACAAAATTTTGTGAGGCTATGTGTACGGGGTAACAACAAACTGATTTTTCTTTAGTGAAGTAACATATGAAAATCAGTGACTGACTGTCAGTAAACATTGAATGCTGCGATTTACATTTTTAGTATGGTTTAGAATGCACTTGGCGCTAGCTGTGGATGCATGTGTTCGCAATGGAAGCGTATAAGAATGTCGAATATAGCGACATGATTTTAATTTATGTAGACACAGAGCGAATTAGTCTCACAGCAAAAAATGTGTACGCAGAACGTTTTCCAAATCCACGTAATTTCTCGGCTGCCATGATTGTGAGAGCTGTCCATCGTCTTCAGGAAACAGGTTCAGTAATTCTACGTTACGAAGGTCGCGGTCTTGAGAGATTACGCAGAGTGCTCCAAGCAGAGGAGGAAATTTTAAAGATCGTGGATACGAACCCCGGCGTAAGCACAACAAACCTATCAGAGAAAGTCAATTTGTCTCAAACTACTGTGCATAAGGTTTTGTAAACCAATTCACTGTATCCGTACCACATTCAACGCGCACAAAGGTTGGCGGAAAAGATTTTTCCTACCGAGTTGCCTTCTGCTAGTGGTTTCAGCGCAGAGAAGTTGAACAGCTTGCTTCAATAATTCTCTTCACTAACGAATCTACGTTTATTAAAGATGGTATTTTGAATTGCCACAACATTCACCATTCACAATATACAATCAAGGATCCTAGCAAGGTAAACTATCCGTCAATGTTTGGGCAGGTTTGCTAGGCGATCAATTATTTGGACCACATGTGCTGCCACAACGATTAAATGCAAACTTACATTTACAGTTTCTCCGGGAATGCATTAGCTGAGTGTTTGGATGGCATACCATTGGCGATACGACAACAATTACGGTTTATGGACGGCGGGGCACTTGCCGCAAAATAGTAGAGCTGCTCAAGCATTTTTAAACGGGACTTTCCAACATTGAATTGGACGGAAGTCACATTCCGTGGCGAGCTCGTAGTAAATCCATTGAACTTTCTTTTGTAAATGCATTTCGGGCGCTCAAATTTTATAATTTTTGATCTGTTACAAATAAATTGCTTAGAGGTGAACACTCTAAATTAAAAGTTACATTTGAAGTGCAAGAATGTGGAATTTACATTATTATTTACATTACAAATAAATAGTCATACTTATTAATAGGACCTGGTACCAACTTCTTTCATTACGACATTATGTTTGTCGATCCCAGTTTCATTAAGTCAATTTAGATTGTATTGTTTCATGTTATACTACTATTATAGTAATTACATACCGACTAGTAGAATGGATAATTAGGTTAATATATGTATGTACATATAACTCTTTCGCTACTTTCAAATTTAGTTCGCGAATACTGCAATACATTGTAAACAAATTATATTTTTTTCCAAGAAATATCGTGTATATCAAAAAATATGTATATCGAAACTATTTGTGTCACGAGTATTAATACGTCTTTTGAAAACGTCTAGAATAACAATATTGAATTAAACAACAAGCTTTGTTATCGCGTTCTAAATAAAAAAGAAAGAATATGTAGGTTGCTGATACATAAGTATATGAACAGACGCCTGTTAATCTAACAATAGAATAGTTCGTGTCATTTTACAAAATTGTCTTTTCCGAGAATAATTTTAGCTAATCAAAGTAGCTACATAGTTCATGATAAATTGAAAGCAATGGAAAAATAATCATATTATACCTGTTAGATATGTAGAGGAATTGTGGAGATAGAAGCTTAACTACTACTTCTACTACTACTAACATCTACAGTCTTGGACTTACATAATATGTAATAGCGCACAATTTATTCTTATTTTAAATATATTGTGGCACCCCT
>SMLS01071725.1:0-10770 GCA_004785975.1 Popillia japonica | reverse complement strand
TCGACGTAGTAGATGCCGTGGACGTCTTCGAATAGTGAACGTATCATAATTTTAAATCGAACTGTATACGTAAGTGAATGTGTTGAATTTGATGAAAAATCGGCGTGGGTGTCTTTTATTAATATGGTAGTTACATGTGTTCCCCATTACGTATTACATTTATTTACACAACGTTTCGGTTAATGCGTAATTTATTATAATGTTAAGTTTAATAAATGTTTCCGATACGTAACGTACAGTTATTTCGTACTGGGAACCGTTTCTGACAGAGTTGTACGCGCACAGGGGGTCGATATCGAAAAATGATGTTACAACGTGATATATTGTAATGTTACCATATCTTCTTACACAACCATTTATATTTTAACGAAATATAAATTATAAAATTTCATCTTATTCTTAATATTAATATTAATATTAATACAAAAAAGAAAATAATAAAACTAGAAATTCTTCTGAGTTGGGCGCACAGGTTGGTAGCCCGTTTTTAATGATACACTAGAATAAATCGCAGCGTTTATGACATATTTTCTACCTGTGTTTTTTCTTCCCGTTCGCCCTTTTAATATGCGACCCGATATTAAAATAACATTATGACAAGAAACCGAAAAACATATGTCTAAAATATAATGCCGAAATGGTTACAAAGAAACCCAATGAAATGCTAGTTTTCAACGTAATTTATACGCTTTCGAGGATTGTTAAACTCCTTTTTACGGTCACCTGTTGAGCGGTTTTCCTTTCTTTATTATCTTTTTCTTTTCTTTTGGGGGGATGTCCCGCGTGTGTTTCAAGTGCTTTTTTCGGATTCGATTATGCTGCGTTGTTCGCTCGTAATAATACAAACGGGATATTAATGATCCCAACTAGGAAAATAAGTAAAGGGTGTTCTAAAATTAACGCAGGATTTGAATTTGCCGCCATGTGTGCAGTAAAGTGTTGGCAATCCTGAAAAAGACCAATTCGACAGTTGGCCGTTGAGGGTTAGTAGTAGTATTAGTAGTAGTATTAGTAGTAGTGTCTTCATTATTGAACAATATTTCAAAAATAATGAAAGCTTGGCTGCCGCAATTCGAAAATTTCACACAAACTATGGTATATGGTTTGTGATCTTGGTGGTCATTCTGGCATGCCCCAAAGCACTAGGATTTCTGGCAAGTTAGATCTTAATTAATTATGCTAGAAGGTTAGAAAATTTGATCTAGTATGTTTCTTCGTTGGTATACAATTTCAGTCATGATTTAATAGTTTTAGCCGATTTTAGTTTTTTAGCATTTTGGAGAAAATTTCAGTTGCTTTTCTTTAGATTTTACAAAATTTTAATCTTTAAACGTGCTGTCATTCCAAGTTTTAAACCATTTTGATTTTAGAATTGTAGTTATTAGTTCTGGGTATTGATGAAATTTTTCAATTTTCAACCATTCTTCATGGGAAATTTGCGATTTGAATTGCCTCATTGCGAAGTCTTCAAAATTAGGTTTTGGAACTTTGCCTTTTGGAGCCTTTGGTTTGATAATTCGGGATTTTTCCAATTCTTCTAATTTGGAATTATGTAGTTTTAGCGAATTTTTTGTTAGCCCTCAAGGAGGGGTTCTATCACCGTTGCTGTGGTCCCTGGTCATTGACGATTTGCTCAACATACTTCACGGAAAAGGCTTTATCGCACAGGGGTATGCAGATGACCTAGTCGTTACGATAAAGGGCAAGCATGAACAGGTTATTACGGACCTAATGCCCCTTAACACCATCAGCAACTGGTGCTGTAGGGAAGGACTTTTTGTCAACCCAAGCAAAACCGTTGTTGTCCCATTCACCAATAGAAGGAAATACTCGCTAGACACAGTGTTGCTGAATGGTGTACAACTAAACTACTCCAGTGAAGTCAAATATCTAGGGATCACTCTCGACTGCAGACTAAATTGCAATCAGCATCTTCATAAAGTTCTCCAAAAGGCTATAATAGTCTTTCGGTCTTGCCAGAGACTTTTTGGAAGAACTTGGGGTCTTAAACCAAAAATGATATACTGGCTATATCAAATGGTTGTGAGACCCATGGTCACGTACGCTAGCCTAGTTTGGTGGTCAAAAGCCAACGAAAAGACAGCACAAAGTAAGCTGCAGAAACTGCAGCGACTAGTATATCTGGGAATCACAGAAGCGATGCGCATCTGCCCAACTGCCTCAATGGAGGTATTACTGGGATTAGCGCCCTTGCACCTGGTAATTAAGAGAACTGCAGTTCTCAGTGCTCACCGGCTGAGTATATCACATCGATTTAAAGAGGATGACTTAACCGAACACTTAACCTCCGAGAAGAGATTCCATCCTTAACTAAACCAAGGGACAGCATGACTGTCAAATTGCATCACGAGCGACCATTTAGGGTGCTATTTCCGAACCGCGAGGAATGGAGCTCTGGTGGACCCAACTTTGAAAATGGAGCCCGTGTCTGGTATACAGACGGATCTAAAACCAGCAGCGGGGTAGGGGTTGGCGTTCTTGGACCAATGACCAACATCTCCAGAGCCCTAGAAGCATCTCCAACAATCCTTCAAGCGTAGATACATGCTATAATAGATCTTTGCATCCAAGAAAACCTAGACGAAGGCCTGAAGGATGCCAACATCTCCATATGCACCGATAGCCAGGCCGCTCTGAAAGCTCTAGCCACTCACAGGTTTGAGTCTAAGTTGGTCTGGGAGTGTCGGATGAATGCGACGCAACTGGCCACAAACAACAGGGTTTCCCTAATGTGGGTTCCAGGGCACACGAATACCAAAGGAAATGACATGGTGGACAAACTAGCTAGACAAGCCGCAAACATGCACTTCCTTGGACCCGAACCCTTCTTTGCTGTGTCAAACCACCAGCTCAAGAAGGAACTTAAAGATTGGGAAGCAAAAGAAATGGCATCCCTCTGGAGGAAAACACCCGAACAAACACAGGCGAAGAAATTCATCAACTGCTCGCCAAATAGTAATAGAAAACTTCTTGATCTAAGAAAATCAGACTTAACAGACCCTTACCGGCCTACTTATTGGTCATTGCCCTCTAAAGTACCACCTCAGAAAGATGGGCAAAGTTGATCAAGACTTGTGTCGCTTTTGCGAACTGAGATCTGAAACAGCCGAGCACATACTTTGCGAGTGCGAAGCACTGTGCCGGCGAAGGTTTCAGCATCTAGGACAGGTGACTGTACGCCTGAACAGATTAAGGCCTTGGCACCCAAACTAATCCTGGGATTTGTTAGGAACATCGAATTACAAGGGTACTGAAAGAATGGGGTATTCACAATAGGTCAACAGGTCGCAGTGAGGTGAGGTTATAGAGCCTGTACAAAGACATAAGAACAATTATTTCAACCAATTTTGTTCTCGAAAAAATAAATATAATCTCTTTGACAGCTGCGTTGCAGCAAAAAAATTGTTATTACTACATGAGCTTTCATTATCTTGACCAACGAAACATAACCTCAACCGCAATTCGAACATTAATCGTAATAAAATATATACTTCGACGTGAACGAAACCCGAAATTAAACGCGATTTCATCTTCTAGACAAAAACAATAACCCCCATCTATCCATCTATTCCGTCTGGTCGGATAACATTTAAAAAGTGTCTGACGCGTCAAAGATATCCGAACAAAGTATCCTAACCGATTCGCATTCACTGATTGCCTTAACTACTGGTTATGTCGGCATAACATTGTTGCTATTTCCTCTATATTCTGGTGCCGCTGAGGGATAGAAAGAGAGAAAAAAAAGAAAAGATCTAAAACAAAGAAGGTGCGCAGTTTTAGATATATGTAAGTCCGAGTAAATTTTAAGTATTTCCTAATTATAGACCAGCTCCCGGATACAAAATGGTCTATTTCATAATTTTGTGTTTGTGTTTTGCAGGTCGTTTGGAAACTTTAGAGGGAGGTGACGGATCGTCAAACCGCAATTTTTACTGCTCCTTTGTGGTAGTCGGTTGCTACGGGGAATAAAGGGAACCGAAAGGTGCAACTGACCTCTCCGATCGGTGTATGGTTAATTACAAGAAATATAAATTAATTTACGTTTATTCGTAACAAAAATAAAAAAATTAATTGACACATCCATTTCAAAACCGACCACGAGTAACGAGAATCCAACCTAACAGGAAGAAAAGCAGCCGCACTAAGATTAACAAAAAACGACATACAACGAAGACGTAATCAATCGACGTGCTGTAGGTCCTCGATTATTTTTTTTCTTCCTTAATAATAGCCCCAATTATTAATTCATTTACTCGATGTTCGGCCAGCCAACTACTTAAACATCATATTCAATCAGAATTTAATAAGATGTTAATAAATGACCTTATTTGTGGTGGCCCGTTCACGATGGAGTCCGCCGATCATCCGTTTGCATTTAGTTTAGTTGGGCCGGACGAGTGAAGAAGTAGTAATGATGCAACAAAGATATTTCAACTCATTCTGCCTATTATGGGTGAGGATTTTCGAAGTAGTACGTGTAGATATGTGTAATTATCTCTTTAAAGTTACTGTTAACCGATACTTTATTATGAAGATATTCGGGGAAGGAATGGCTCCTCTAGATTAGATCCTTTAGTTAGAAAAACACGAATGATTCTATAGACATTTCTTTTTATTGTCAAGAATGAGATAATCCAACTTAAAAGGTTTTTTATCTGGATTAAGTTAGGAGGTTTTGTTTGGCCACATGACCATCTTTAAAAGCGCAAAACTACAAATTAGTTTCTTAAAAATTAAGATGAAGATAGTGGAGAAAAAGGGGGAGAAGTGGATCAAAATGGAAACGAAATACAAGAAAAGACAACCAATATGAATCTAACAAAAGAATGAAAAAAATCTTCAAAGAAGAAAGAGAGAGGTAACTTTGGTCCAAAACTTCTTTGACAACACCAGTCTAGCTCTAGGATGCGTAATATGTAGTTAAACATTTGTTATTTTGTTAGTTGTTAGAGACATGACATGGAAACGGCAGTTGTAAAATGTCAGTTGAATGTCATTGACTTGAATGTAATAATTGGAAATTAAATACATAGAATCGCAAAATACAAAGAAATATTATTATTATTAGATAACTAGTATATCTAAAACATGGTGTCAGGTGTGATTGCCTAGAGCAATGGAGGCTAATGGTTTTAAAGTGCCAGGTCCGCTTTTGCTAGAAGCAAATCAATCGGAAAACTGGAATAAGTTCAAACAAAAGTTTAATTTATATCTGGAAGCGACTGGAACCAAAGATGCAACAGAAGCTAAAAAAATAGCAAACCTTTTGACTGCGTAGGTGATGATGGATTGGACATATACAATACCTTTACATACAGTGCAACAGAAGACAAGAATTAGCTTGAAACGATAATTAAAAAGGTTGAAGAGTATTGTGCGCCAAGGAAAAATATTGTTTTTCAGAGATTTGTGTTTAATTCAATAGTACAAAAAGAAGGCCAAAGTTTTGACAATTGACAATGATCTACGGAAAGCTGTGAAAATATGTGAATACTCAGAAGAGGAACACATAATAAGAGACAGAGTGGTGATGGGAATTCATGACAAAGCAACACAAGAAAGATTATTACGTGAAACAGATCTAGACTTACGGAAAGCTATCCATTTTTGTAAAGCTGTAGAATCGAGTAAGTCACAAGCAAAGTTAATGGCTGAAAAAAAAGAAGTGTCTGTATTAAAAGTAAACAAGGTAGAAAATAAGACAGAAAACAGCAATTGTGATCATACACTATAACATTACTTCCTTCTTCAAGTTCTTCCAATGTATCTTTGTATCTTGATCATAATACTTTCGTCCATATTCCTGCCTCTTCTTTAACTTCTTTAAGAAGGGAACCGTTGAACGTGTATGAACTTCCCGAAAGACCGTGGCAAAGATTGGCAGCAGACATATTTTCATACGGCAACCATAGTTTTTTGGTTGTAATGGATGCTTACTCAAATTGGTTAGAAGTTGTTAAAATTCAATCAAAATCTACTGAAGAAGTGATTAGGAAATTCATGTCAATATTTTCAAAATTTGGGTGTCCAGACACACTAGTATGTGACAATATACCATTTGGGTCAGAAAAAATGAAAGCTTTTGCAAGAGAATGGAATTTTAATATTGTTACAAGAAGTCCGAACTACCCAAGGTCTAATGGACTAGGAGAAAAAGCTGTAGGGATTGCGAAAAAAATGGTCAAACAATCTATGAACACAAAAAAGGACATGTATAGCATATTAATGGAATATCGCAACTGTCCATTGAAGCACATTGGA
The DNA here is from genome assembly GCA_004785975.1 of Popillia japonica. NCBI lineage: Eukaryota > Metazoa > Arthropoda > Insecta > Coleoptera > Scarabaeidae > Popillia > Popillia japonica. Next base: position 4,488 of record SMLS01071725.1, on the reverse strand, counting down.
TTGTCACCTGCACAAATTTTATTCAGCAGAATGTGCAAGACCAAATCACCAGTTACAGCAGAACTCCTTATGCCAAAGATACACCCAGATGTAAGAGAAAAGTTAAAGAAGAGGCAGGAATATGGACGAAAGTATTATGATCAAGGTACAAAGCAATTGAAAGAACTTGAAGAAGGAAGTAATGTTATAGTGTATGACCACAATTCAAATAGTTGGAGTCACGGCCAAATCCACAGCAAACATGCCAGTCCTAGGTCTTATATTATAGAAATCGAAGAAGGCAACTTAATTCGTTGGAATCGGGTAGATTTGAAAAGTTCTAAAAATTCACCGAGTATTAAGGCAAGAATTCATAGTGAGCCTAGTGATGACTCTGGGAATGAGTCTAAAATGAATGACGTGTCCAATACTCCTACTACTAATGATAGTACCACCAACACAGACCAGGCCGTAGGATTAGCTAATAATATGAACCCTGATATAACTGTTACTGAAAAGACGTACGTTACCCGCTCAGGCAGAACAGTTAAACAACCACGATCATTAGGGGATTATCACTTAGTTTAAGAGGAAGGATGTAATATGTAGTTAAACATTTGTTATTAAAACATTTTGTTAGTTGTTAGGGACATGACATGGAAACGGCAGTTATAAAATGTCAGTTGAATGTCATTGACTTGAATGTAATAATTGGAAATTAATAAATACATAGAATCGCAAAATACAAAGAAGTATTAATATTATTAGATAACTAGTATATCTAAAACAGGATGTATACCGAAAATGTAGAATAGGGCAAGGATTGCATTCATACCCAAACCTCAGAGACCCTCGTATGCTGATGCTAAGACAGACCGATCCATAACCTTATCTTCATTTATACTAAAAGCTATGGAAAAACTGCTGGAAAAATATATTAGGGAAACCTCACTACTACAGAGGCCACTACACCCTAATTAACATTCTTACCAGTCAGGAAAATTATGTGATAGTGCCTTAAACCAACTTGTATCGCGATTAGAACCATCTAGCAACAATCCAGAGATTTCTCTAATAGCATTCCTAGACATAGAATGAGAATTTAATAGTACTTCCTTTAAATCCATGATATGATCCTCCAGTACATTATCTGTAAGGGGATCAAGGTCATTCTGGAAGGACGACTCATTGAAGCCTCATTTGCAGGTGAACCAATGCCCTGGGGGAGGAGTTCTGTCACCCCTGCCATGGGACCTTCTAATCGACGAACCGCTTGTAATCTTAAACAATGAGGGCTACTATACCCAAGGGTATGCAGATGAAAACAACTGAAGGGTGGTGTAGACAGGAAAATCTACGACTTAACCCTGCGAAAGTAACTCTATGGTACCTTTTACGAGAAGAAGGAGGTTAAATGGCGCAAAACCACCAACACTTCATATCAAAACAATTCAGTCAAGAAACAAAATTTTTAGGATTATCCTTGGCTCGAAGTTGACATGGAATCAACCTCTTGAACGGATGATAAACAAGTGGAAACTATGTATGATGATGCACTATCTGTACACTGCAGTGGTAAGACCTATAGCTGCCTAAGTTGGACTAAACTTACACAGAAGCAAGCAATTACAAAACTCGTAAAGTTTCAGAGGTGAGCTTGCCTGTGTACTACTGGTGCCGCAAAAACCACGCCAACAGCTGCTATGGAGACCATGCTACTAAACCTACCCCCTTGAGCGTAGGCAATAATTTATTAATCATGTCGACAATCATTATATAAGATTTCTTTTAGATGAAGCATGGATTGGAGGTGGTGGCTGCGGTGACTTCAAAGGAATGTTGCTTGATCCGATGGGTATTGTCACGGATTGCTATTGGAGTTTAAATTAGAATGCAAATAGAACAGTTATGGATCATTTGAATACCAGACCAGTAGCAGTAGAAAAGAGTAGGGGCAAACGCCGGGTATAATGGCCCACTTAAGGAAAACTTAACAGGAAATTTTTATTTTTCGTGGGAATGAGATAAGACTGCAGTAGGTAAGCTGTGGGGCTCCTACGCCAACCGGTTTCTTTTAATCATTAACGGAATTCTGCTGGGAATGTTGATATTTTGACCCTGAAATGGTTTCACTCGCATTATTTAGGTTAAAAATCTAGAAAAAATTGATAAAAACTGAATTCTTTTCCGCAAATGATTTTAACATGTCTGATTTAAACAGGTAAATCAGACCCGATAATCAGGTCCGATTTAAATCTGTTCTATTAAAATCAGGCCTAATTTGCGGAAAAAAATTCAGGTTTTATCAATTATTTCTAGATTTTTAACCTAAATAATGCGAGTGAAACCATTTCAGGGTCGAAACATCAACATTCCAATCAAATGAAATTCCGTCAATTGGAAAGCTTAATTAGAAAGTGATCTAATTAGTGATTAAAAAAAAACCGAAAAAACCGGTTGGCGTAGAAGCCCCATAGGTTACCTACTGACTGCTTAAAATGTTATATTCATTAGTTTTGTTTAAATGGCCAAAGTTAAAAATAGAATTGTTACTGAAACAAAATACACACTTCAACATAATCTAAGGATATATTTTATTTGCTTAAAAAAAATTAATAATAAATAATAAAAATAAATTAATATTTAACACAATTTTAATAAAAATTTATTAATTAGAAATTAGAAATTCTACAAAATGGAACTAAACAACAATTCAAAATTAATCTTATATTGAATTAAAAAATTTGAAGATTAAGGAATTAATAAAGAGTGGGACCTCCTCGGGAGTTTAAAACCGCCCAACATCTTCTTGGCATAGACAGAATAAGATTGTCCAAGTCTTCTTGTGGAAGAAGATTCCACTGTTGTGAAAGAAGTTCTTGCAGTTGCCGTCGATTTTCTATAGCGTCCCTATAGCATATCCCATGCATGCTCAATGGGATTGATCGGATTGATTCTTGCTTCATTGAGCCAATCGGTAACAACTCTTGCCACATGTAGTCGTCAATTGTCATGCATAAGGGTTAAATTTCGGCCCAACGCTTCTGCAAATGGCTGAACAAGGTTCAAGAATATTCTGGATATATTGCTCAGCATTTAAGAATTTTTTTCCTACCCAGCATAATTCCCGCCCATATCATTACAGTACCACCTTGGTAGCTGTGCACTTCTTGGGCATGCTGTAGCCTTGCTGCATTACCAGGCTCACGCCAGACTCTTCATCTGCGAGTATCTGGTCTTAATCCGAATCGCGACTCGTCAGAAAAAAGTATAGTCGACCATTATTCTCGAGTCCAGTTTAAGTGGTCTCGAGCCCAGTTTACTCGATGTCCTCGATTTCCCCTGGTTAATGGTGGAACCCTAAGGGGGCGTCTGGAGTGAAGATTGACTTCTCTTTAACGACGCCTGATGGTTTGGCTGTGGACTGTCACGTTATGCACTGCCTGGAGACGCGATTTTAACTCAGTAGGAGTTAGTGAATCTGTCGGCGAGCCTGAACCGGTCCTGAATAGCAGTGGTGGCGCGTCTACTTCCAAGATGTCGTTCCCTGGGATTACCTGTATCTCTGTAACGTCACCATAGTCGGCTAATTATGGTCTGTGTTGTACCTAGCCGCTCCGCTACGTCAACTTCCAACATTCCAACTGCCAACTGGACGGTAAAGCTTTGGTTACTGTAGAAGTAGGCACAGAAAGTGATGGAGTTATTATATTGGAAGGAAAAGCTGCGGAGCTTCCAGCATTGCCTAAGGTCGGTGGGTTGTGGTGGTGGTGTGACACGTCAGTGTAGGACTCACCAGCATGGCATACCTACTAAACCCTCTCCCTTCTTCCCCCAGGTTTACCAGACCTTTTCCCTCTGGGATTACTTTATGGTATTTCTTCAGAGGGAAGTTAGATTAGATGTTAGAGCTTTCTCGTCTAACTTTGTTTCTCGTCTCTCTCCTTTCGCTCTAGGATGCTCCTCGTCCCCTTTCTACTGCTCTTCAGGTTTCCTCTCTCCCTAGCATGTTGTCTATTACATTTTGTACTGTAAGAGGCCCTATAATATTTTCTGCCCACAATCTTTCCGGGCCCCACGTTGGGCATTCAAAAAATGTATGTTCGCTCGTGTCTATCCCGTCGCAATAGCAACATTCCTGTGTTGGTCTTATCGCAAACCTATGCAAATATGACTGTCCAGTTAGGAATTGCGTCATATAGTAAATCACTTGACCATGTCTCCTATTTACCCAAGGTCGTATATCATGTATGAGTCGCCTACTCCATCTGGCTAACTTTTAGCATAGCAAATGACATTCCGCAAGAACAAATGTGAAAACTTTGAAGGTGTCTAACCTCCTCCGCAGAACAATTTAAGGAGAATTCGAAAACTTTGGTTAAAATTTGGGCCAATTTGCTTAAATTCGACAACCTAGTTTTTCACAATTGAAAACTGCAATTAGAGCGGACTCCAATACCATTGAATCCAACCATGCCTTAATCTCGATTGGTGTTAAACCTTCCTTTC
>SMLS01071724.1:0-25878 GCA_004785975.1 Popillia japonica | reverse complement strand
TATCCCAGACACCTCAAACGCATCGTTTACTACGAGTAACTAAATCTCTTTCAGAATATTCTGAAAGATTAGCAAAAGGATTTGTAAGAATTCAAAACAAAAATATATATGAAGTCGTTCTGAGACAAATATAATTAAATCAACACTAATTCTAAGAGATGCTGTGGAGATATTGATGCATATAAATCGTCATAAGACAAGAAAATCCGAGAGGGCTTATCGGCCGACTTCCAACTACTCCGTATAGCTGAGCAGATACGCAACACAACACTTAGTGAGGCACCAAATGTCCAGTTTGGGTATAAATCTCTATCTCTCCATAACGCATTCTAACTTAGTCCTGGGGACTAGATTTGTTAGTGATGGCAATACACAAGACTCCGATTCATTTTAGTCAGAACTGCTACTTAGAGATATTATAGCTAATATAGTTAGAGATTTTCCTGGATGTTCCACGTTCAATATCTACCTGTTATGGTCGTGACGCGTCTCATTTTTAGGCAACATTCTTCGGGGGTAGCTGCTAGAGTCTCATCCGAGCGCTGTATCCACTCCTCATCTATGTAAAAAGGGTTTCTGATCTTAAAGCGATTTACACCTCCTTAGCATGGTCTACAGCCTGTAACTCTGATGTGTAGATGTTAAGCATTTTATAGGATGCTACACACTATTGGCGTAACTCTCAGATTCGTGACTAACATCTAGATCCATAGTTATGTGGATATACTAGCTGTGAGCAATAACACCAGGATGTTGGCCACCAAGATGTTGGACAGGGCGGCTCTGTCAGAGAACACACTCATTCAGCCGTCCCAAGCTATGACCTCGAAACCATTCTTGAAGACTCTAGTCCACTCAACGTAGCAGCTTGTTTCACTCACCGTCAGAAAAACTGAAGATTTTAGGATAATTGTCGGATAAAATGGCTCTATAATTAAATATGAGTCGACAATTCTAATATAAAAATGTTGTGTTGTTAGTTAAAGCACACTGAACCATCGATGTTCAAAACATGTGCCAAGAAATATTTCGTTATTTTTTGACATTTTCTGCGGAGTTCTAACTTTACTGTCAAATAAGATTATGCACACACAAACATATTTTTATCTGTTTTCACGTTAGAATTGGCAATATTGCTTCAGAATACTGTTTCTAGTTTAACAAGCGCATAACTTATTTGGCTTACCCACTAGTGTGACACTGGAATCTGTTCGTTCTGATCACCTTACTCAAAAGGATCTAGAAAATTTCCTCCAGTTTTGACAACACTAGTAAGCGTAAAAACCTGTGTGCAGATGTTGTAGGTGATGGTGCTTCGTTCTCTACGTCTTTGGTATGTGTTTTGATCAAATACTCGATCTTCCAGCACAGATAATTAAACAAAATTAAAAAATATGACAAAATTGCTACCCCATTTCATAGATTTGCATTTAGCCATTTTCACCGTGGTCTTCCCCTTCTTCTTCTTCCACTTGGGTTCCAAACTAGCATTTCTGTAATTCTTGAATCATCTGCTTTCCATACATGTCCCAGCTATCTTATCATTGGCCGTTTCTTTAGCTATCTTCTTCCATTTTGTTTTCTGTTTCACCATTTGTTCTCTTCCTATACTGATTTTCTTCCACTTTGACAATTCCCAAAATTATTCTTAATATCTTTCTTTCTAACATTCTTAAGTCTTCTTCGCATTTTTAGTTAAGCTCATTGTTCTCAACCAGTGACCACAATATATATTTAAGCTTGTTAGCAAGTGTACCTATGGGTGGGTTAATCAGGTGCCAACTCCTTGCTCTTTACTGCAACCAATGATACACATTGCGAACATTCTTAATCATTTAATCCTAATTGATCACGAAACTTTTGAAGAAGTTTAGGATGCTCTCGCCAGTAACCGCAACTCAGCTCTCTCTGGGTGTGCTTGTCCAAGACCGTGGCATCTATATTGGGGCACCACCACACGATTACACCATTTCAGAATACTCATCCTTGAAAGGTAACAACTCAGAAGGTCGTGGTCAATAAATAAAGCCATGATTGTGGAAATAGCATTAAAAGGTAGTCAAGCTCAAATTACCGAAACTAATTTTGTGAAATTAGCTTGGGAATACTGATGAAATGTTTGCCGAAAATACTTTGTTTTGAAACAAAGCTGTTTGGCGCCGCATAATATACTGGATAATATCCCAATTAGTTGCACCAGTGGTATTTTGCTTAAGAGAAAATAATAAAAATATATACCCTTATTAACAAAATTTAGGATGAATCCTCTTAAAGATAATATTACTTAAATAGGATCTTTAACAGACTATTGCATAATCTGCGTTCATTAGAACAAGCTGTTATCCGACCAGTATTGTGGTGAATATATAAGACGGCAGGAAAGACAGATACCGAGAAAATTTAAACAAAGTTTTACAATACCAATTGTTTGTAGTAACCTCTGTATTTCTAAAATTGCGTATATGTAGCAGGAACAGGTTTTAACAATAGCGGAAGCTACGTTTATGAGATTCCAGGAATTGTAGACAGGTGTATTGCATCTGCTAGCGACCCCGACTATGGCAGTTCCAGAAGCCCCTAGGGAACGATTCTCTTAAGAGATTACCGGTGCGGAAATTAAACTATATTAACGCCAACTCATCCGAACAAAGACAGAAAAAGGGAAATGAAATTTTAAGTACACGGAAATCGGAGATATTAAATAAAAACAATGAAATAGAAGTAAATAACAACATAAACAAAACAAATAAAAGAATTCTCAACAATTTAGAAATGTTAGATTGCTCTAATGAATACAAAATTTTTAGCGGAGAATACACTTTTTTCTCCACACATATCCGGAATATATAAATTTAATTGTATATAAATGAATGAAATATAAACAAACTCCACTGCGATTAACCCCACAATTTCATTACCTTTACTGCAGATTTGCCTGGATTTGCATAAACGTCATCTCAAAGATAGAATTAAACTACTCGCTCTAAAATAGAACCTAAAATTGTCTATCTGCAATTCATCTCATTTTTTCCCTGTTCGTTTTTCATCCCGTTGTAATTTACACAGATTGATTCAATTCGGGTTTGCGCGACATTGAAATGAAGCCATGGTATGGCACGACTTACATAATTCGGTCTCTTCGTCATTAAGACGGCGAATGTGCCGGTTCGAGAGCAGGTACACCTTGTCGTAGACGAGTCTAATATTCTAGTGCGACAGCCCTGTACGTTCCAAGTGTATCCGTAGCTGGCGAAATCCGTCACGGCGCAATTTACATTCCACAATCCTAAGGTTGAGTTCTTCGCCGGGTGTGAGAATTCCATACTGAGAAGTGTCTCGACGTTTTCGCGGCTGACATCTCCGTCGTTAGTTTTTCTACTAACGTCTTCTGTCGCTTTTAAAACCCACACGCTTGCTATCTTCGATAATATTTCATATTCCATTTCGGTGTCGTCTCTAGAACAAATTGCTATTATTAAAAAAGAGGAGGAGTATTTTTTGTTAGAACTGTCAGGAATATAGGATTCTATTTTTAAAATTATAATATTCATCATTTAATTGCAATTAGTATACTGTTTACCAGCTCTGACCTAGTTACATTCATTAACGTTGCAAAATGCATATCCAATTTGTTTAGCTAGTGGCGTCATTGTAACGTAAGCAAAGTATAAAGTAAGAAAGGTTTAAGAACGCATGAGTGCGAGGAAAATTTAAAATCGGCATTTGAAGATCTCGCACCATTATTAGCTACTGTTTACAGATGGTATAAAGAATTTGAACGAGGTTGTACACAGAAGAGGAGCTGGCCTTTAATGGCTGTTAACCTCGAAAATATTGCTGCGGCGAAGAAGATGGTGGAAGAGGACAACCACATTACCTACCCCATGATGGAGTCCAATCTGAAGATTGGATGCTCGCAAGTGAGATCAATATTACACGATCACATATATTTGAAAATGGTTTTAATTCGGTTTGTAGCCCATCATCTGACAGGTTTATAAAAAGCAGAACGTGTTAGAATTTGCCAACAAACTTCATATACCTATGTTGAATGCTGACGGTCATCAAATTAGTCCTAGTATTCTAACTGTAGATGAAACCTACATACCGATTTTTGATGTTTCCACTCGCCAAGAAAACCGAGTCTGGATACATGAAGATGAGAAATCCCCTACGATGGTCAAAACACAACGAGCAATGAAAAAAGTTATGTACGCAGTATTTTTAGAAGTACCTACAGCTTTGGTGGCCGCAATTGAATTAGAAGAACAGAAGACAGTTACCGCTAAATGCGCGGTCTACACCACTCTGTTTTGCGTTTCGTACAACTGTCATCTATTGTTCCTGCGATAAGAACTAATGCTGAAAAAGTAGAGCTTCTACACCACATACGAAAAAACTAAAAGTGATCAATGTAAATTACAGTCAAAGTTGTGTTATGGATAAAAATGCGGATAGGTGATCAGTAAGGAGGCTATAAGCTCAGATGCTGAGCCAGTTCTATGGCGTTAATGCAGCAGACATCTCGAAATTAAAGTAGATAATAGTCTACCACCCTGGAACACTTACGATAATGAAAGGCAAGATTAAGCATACTATTGTATTTTCGAAATCCAGTAGGAAAGCTTGAGCATATATTTGCAGAATGATTCAAATTTCAAAAATATATTTTGTTGAATTCAATTGGACATATTTGTTCCAACAAATAGACTGGTCTAACAGTAACTCACTTTCACCCACAAAAACACCAAACAGTGATAAATTTTTAATGCGTTTCAACAGTAAAGCGCGCTTTATCAAGCCGATAAAAGCTGATCGATAGACTGATGAATGTACGACTGAATGTATGACTAATGAGCTGATGAATAGACTGGTCCTGGAATATAATATTCTTTATAATACAAGTGGATATAAATTTAAATTAAAGCTACATCCCAAAGAATTGCAGTAGTCAGGAACTCACAAATTCGAACCCCAAACATGCAGTGGATTTAGAAAGGTTGCTTCATTGCATTCTTAAACATATTTGCATTTGTATTTCGGCGGGAGCAAGTTTCAGTCTTCTCAGTGTTTTATATTGTTGTTTTGATCTTATTGTTAGATTATATTTATGAATCTCTGAATTTTTTGCAACGCTATTTCCACCACTAAAGATTTGGCATAGCAATTCCAGTATAAACACAAAGGAAAAGTTAAGATTTATTTGCCGTAAAAACTGTTGCCTTAATGTTGGATGTAAAATAGACTATTTTGTTCTGTGCCAAAAAATATTACTAGCCAACAAGGCCTCTCCGCAGTAGGTCACCCTCTGAGAAAGTCTTGATTGTACCTGGGCAAACTAAAAGAACAGAAGATAATTTCGTTTTTACATTTGATAACAAATTTTATTTACTTTAGATATTCATTCAATGGAATACGACTTCCAAGATTAAGTTTAATCAATCGAGATACTCAAGAATTGGTTTCTAATGGTTTCACAATTGCTATCTTGTTTCTTCACCCAGAAAAGAATTAGCCTTGAATTGTTAATTCGCAGGTTTATTTGCTAAATTTAATATAATAATAATAATAATAAAAAAAGAAAGAATCCCAAATCAGATATCTGTGGGGCACCCATTTCAACCAGCAAAATTACTACTTTTGCGTACTATTTCAAGCAATGGTGATGGAATTTATCCTTCATTACTAGTAAGCTAATTACAATATTCCAAAATTTGACAAGATTCGGCCTCGTCCTATTCAGAGCCCGACATCTAAATTGGCAAGATATGTTGCATAAGCAAAGTTTTATCTAAAGACTGTTCATCTAAACAATATATAAGAACTGCTTCAAAGTCGTAGCCAATCATAAATTAATGAGGGATTGGGTCAATTAGCACAACATCTAACAGCTTAAGAGAACTCTTAAGACAATAGTGAAAAAGAAACGAATAAAGTTTTCAGGGTATTTTAACTGCTTCAACAACTGCACATCAACAGCTATGGGAAACTAATTCAGATTAAAAGCGTAATTTTAGGATGAATAGGAGGGTTAATACCATAGTGCGTTATGACTTTATTATGAAGTCAACGTCTTTTTGAAACTTGTTCCACCGTGGCATGTTAATGACAGAATGATTACCAATGTTCTAGTGGCAGGCACTGGCAGTGTTTGTAGACAAATTGCAAAAAAAGAACTATCCACTTCTCAAATCTCTTAACTTAGCTATCGAAACGGATTCAGATGTGATTCCACGTGATCACAATGGAAAAGTCAAAGGACACAACGCAATACATACGACGTCAATCAACACTTACACTCACCATTTTTCACCGAAAATATTCGTCCTTTTGTTTTTTTAATAAAACGGCATTTCAAAGTGATAAATTACCGCATTCTTCCCGAATAGCCTCCAATATAAATGTGAACGTGCATGTATGAATGTTGTGCGAGCACGTAGGTATTTCGAGTTCACACCGCTTCACACGGCCTGCCTTGATGAATACGAATTTTTCGTGCGCTACACTTGTCCGTGTCATTTGTTTCGCCTTTTTTAGTACTCAGTATTAATCTTCGCTTTTACATACACTAAAGTCTGAAAGTTTAGTACAAATAAATAGAACTAATTTCGAACAAAGCAAAGTCATTTATTGAAGAGGAGTTTCAATTCTATCTTTGGTAAAGTTCGTCTTCTTTAAAGAGGTATTACATCTTTATTATAAAAGTTTGAAACTTGTGTAGACTGTTTTAAGTCACTCAAATATATTAGAGTAGATTATTGGATTGTGGAAATACTTTGTGTGTCGAGCGGGGTAGATCATAAGGTCTAATCAAATACTAGGATGTAATTGGAAACTTACATATTTCATTGTTCAAGTTCGGTATACGCTTCTGTTCTATCCATCTCTGCCATGTGTTTCTACATTCAAATCCTAATAGTAGTTACAAGTTTTTACATCGGAGTTAGAGATAAAACCAATGTTGCCGCCTACCTGCACTATTAATAGTCAGGCTCTTTTAGATATGATAATGAAAAGATTTTTTGTACTTGGGTCACTCCACATTCTTGGAAATGTCTAATTACTGTGAATGTAAGTTTCATTTTGGTAAATTTGTCTCACGAACATTTTTAATCTTGTGCAAGTAATCAATTCTTATTGGCCGTAATGACTTTATCACTGTTTTCCTATTATTCTGTGTATATTAAGAATTGAATCCCACATTTGCTAAAATTCTTCTTAATGATGTGTTTGATCCGTTCCATTCCAATTCATTGTACAGCTTTTGGCATAGAGCTAGAACTGTGAACTCATCGCTCCTATGCTCTCTAAAAATCATAGAGCTCGATGTATTCATATTTGAAAAACTTGCTACAACACTCGTTGTTCTTCAATTGTATGAGGACGATTCGTAAGTATTCTATTTTTTAGATGAGGTGGTTCCTCTATGATGTTCCTGGCGAAGTTCATCATTATGTAATTGATTGACAAATTGTATCAATAAATGATTACGATATCGTTCTGCATTTATCGTATTATTATAGAATATTGGACCAATAATCCGTTTACGAGAAAGAGAAAACCAAACGCCTATTTCTTGTAAACGCAAAGCTGTTCCAAGAATTTCTTCTAGGTTTTCACTAAACCAGATGCGCATTGTTTGTTTACTTATATATCCTGATAAATGAAACCATGCTTTATCGGACCTGAAGGATTTGTCAAGTACGTCATCGTTATTAATTGTATCTAACAACCACTACCAGTAATTTAGTCTGGCTAGCTGATCAATTGATAAAAGCTCTTGTACGCAATGAAATTTGTATGGAAATTTTTGTAGATCTTTAAAGATTCTGTGACAGGTCCCATATAACAGTTGTGTTTGTTGTGAAAGCTTACGAACCGCTTTCTTAGGTGATTGAGTTATTAATTGGTCAACATTTGCTACATTTTGAACTGCCCGCTTTAGTAGTCTACAAGCACCTGGTTTTCGAGACACAGACTTGTTTGTAGGAATTTAGCCAGTGACTCTTGAATCAATTGCCGCAAACTGTCATATGTTGGAAAATTTGGAAATTCTGTCTGATATTCTTCTATACAAGCCTGCAAGGAGTATGACCATTCTCCATTTTCTAATGTGACACCACTTATAAGGTATGATTCGATCAGAAAAACGTTATGATTTATTGTAAATATTTGTCAATTAACAAATACATTTATTGTGGTTTTATTTCTCAGAACCAGAACATACCAACACAATATTGTAATCAATTAAAAGATTTCATGGCAGGCTAGATAATCGTATGGTAGTTTTATATATTTATAGATACACTGAGAAAAATGTTACAGCAAAACATTTTATTTAGAAATTTATACTTATCAATAGTATAAATTGTATTAGAATTACGAACACTGTGTTTAATGGCCAACAACAATTTTGTTCCTAAAATCTTAAAACAAAATGTTTTAAGATTAAAACAAACGGTTTGCTACATTTGATGAAATTTTTAAATAAAAATAATTTACAACATCTAGCAAAACTAGTTCATTGGATTTTAAAGGTATTTATATTGGTTTTTAAATAAAGGTAGTTTCAATTTATGCACGTTGGAACACTAATGAAATGAGAGAGAGAAGCTTTAAGACGCTCGTACGTAAAAAGAATGAGATGCAGTATGACGCGGTCTTTGTATTTGTGGAAAGGTTGATATTGGCGGTAAAACATCGATAAACATCACGTACTACCTACCTACATATTTCGTTTGATTTTGTATAAAATTATTGTTAATTGTAGTACAAGCAATTTACTTAAAGTTACTATAAAATATAGTAAATTAAAGTATAATAGGTACTTAATTTCCAGGAATAAATTTATTGTTAAATTTAGTATGCTATGTTGCTGTCCTATATATAGCAATAAATTATACTAAAATGCAGTATATTTATACTTATAAATACTATAAATTTTTCTCCGTGTAGTTATAAAAATACATTAACATTTTTTTTTTGATTTATTGAATGTAGAGCATTTGTTCATGTATATATTCTTTTCTACAGTGTTTCTGGGATTATCCCGTTACTGTATTACTATTAAACAATTACACAACTAAACAAATGCTTACATGTTGTGTTTTAAGGGTATATGCAATTGAATTCCGGTAGGTATGTGAGCTAGAGCAGCTACCACCACATAATTAATAATATCTATTTTGCTCAACTTTTTTGTTTCATTGCGTTTCCATTCCATTGACTATAGGTACTTCGAATAGGAATGTTTCTACACAATGAAATATATTACATAAAACTTTCAAGCCCACTAGAAACTGTCTGCTCACAACAACAACATAGTTTCGAAATAGTTTTCCCGTCAAACAGTGGTTGTGTGGAAACAAGCCATAAATTAGAAAGCTAAAGCTCATACTACACTTACAAATTGTGTTGTTACGCCTACAACGAATTTCATTAAAGTATCCATCTCTCTCTAGCTTGTAGCAGCTTCGTTTTACCGGTATAGCTATACATACATGGGAGCAGCGTTTAACGGCCTCGAAATTAGATAAGTTGTCAGATTCATATTCAGTAATCGTAAAATCGTAATGAAATCGTTCAGAACTCGTCCCCAAAAATGGAACGTCAACGAATACCAATAAGGTCGGTCTACAGAGATGCATATATTTGCCGGCGTTCCGTTTAATGTCGTAATTGTGAAATTAATAGAAATTTTAATTGCTTTCCGTTCGCCTTCGATCTTCGCCTTATGCATTAAAATTACAGAAATTATACGACAGTCAACGAACGTGAAAATACAAATTAATCTGTTTGAGTTGATTGCGCCCCAGTAAATCACTATCACTTATAGAGGTAATATAAGTAAATCGAATGCCTCGCCTCAAAAGGAATGTGATTCATGGTAGCTACTACATACATATGTTTGCTATTGCAGGTCTTGGGTTTTGACAGTATTAAATGAGCTAACATATTAAGTTGTGAAATTTTGTCTGAGTAACAAAGTACTAATAATATGATCAGAAATAAAATGGTTTTCTATCTTTCGATAAGCAGCTGAATAACATCGTTTCGTAAGTAAGGGTCATATTGAATAAACACCGTAAACGATATACCAGTTTTATCAAAATCACATATTATGTCACATTCTACTACAGGAATGAGCCTTGTCGGGATAATACCGTCTAGTACTGTAATAATCATCCTTAAGATTTTGTTCTATTTCACTTAAATGATTCTAAAAATATACAGTTAATGTCTTGTGCAATTGTTCAATAACATCAAAAATTTTATAATAGATTATATATGGAATTTAGGCAATCTTTAGATAAAACTAGTTGTCTTTCATGAAAGTTAGGCGATGGAGAATACAAGAAATATTCACGCCGTGTTCTCAATCATATTGCTGAAACGAACTATGGGTAAATATGTTCTCGGCACCCAAGTCAAAAAATTAAACTGTTTGGTCATATAGTAATCCGTCCAAACACAGAAACTAGATGAAGTGCATACCTCAGAACTTCATTGTGCGAAATATGAAGTTGTGCCCTATTTAGTATGCTTCCTTTTTCAAACTTTTTACTTTTACATTTAGCTGCAGTTAGTAACATTTTGGTGCTAGGTTCCAGAAGTACAAAATGTTGAAAGTGTGTATTTCAGCAACTACTGCCATAGTAGCATCTGATTAGGATAAGGATTTCTAGTGCAGTTTCTGTCGCATTGTCTCTCTAAGGTTTTCTTGGATTGCCAGTATTGTTACAAGATTTATGGGTGGGAAGACAAATTTTCTATGTATTCTTCAATGCTAGAGCTGAGTTTGATTTTTCAGACAAGTATCTTTCTTACGATTCTTGTCCATGACCAATATATAATAATTTTTTGGGGACTAATGGGCGAAGATGCTATCATGAACTTATTGCCAACTAAATGAACTAATAGTTTGACGAATGTAAGCTTGAATGTAGTCATACCTAGCACCCTGTATACTGGAAAAGAAGTACTTGACGCTTAAGTTTCAATAACCGACGACTTAATGTGAGTCCCATTTAAACTGTGAATACACAATGGTATTCAACATTTCTCATATAAAGTATGAAGGCAAATACTGTGTATGTACTGGCGTAGCAACACAAGCTGCGGCTGTAGGAATAAAACAAGAGCAATGTGGCTTAACATCGACAAACACCCACAAGAGATCGATATTTGTCGCAATTGGCCCGTAGATATCGCGCTTTAAAGTTAGTTTATATATATCTACTTGCGTTCGGAAAGATGTTGCCAACGCAAACAATTCACTTCCATAGCCTCGACTTATATGATCAACGATCATTTGTTTGCTTTTGTCTAGCCGCAAAGCCCAGAGAACATAAGTAGATAAACAGAGAAATCAGGATCGTAATAAGTGAAGTAGTACTATGCTGTAACAATCTAGATTCCCGTCCCAATTAGCTAATTCGAATATCTGATTTGATTTTAATGAAATATATTCAATAATACGTACACTTCTTATGAGGATGATCAATATGAGCCGGCAACTATTGTCGCATAATAGCAGTGACCTACATTCACTGATACAGGTATCAATACATGGTGGAAATGAAATTTTTTGAAACTTGTCTCTACACGGAGAAAAATTTATAGTATTTATAAGTATAAATATACTGCATTTTAGTATAATTTATTGCTATATATAGGACAGCAACATAGCATACTAAATTTAACAATAAATTTATTCCTGGAAATTAAGTACCTATTATACTTCAATTTACTATATTTTATAGTAACTTTAAGTAAATTGCTTGTACTACAATTAGCAATAATTTGTACTAACAGATTTACAAAACCTTTTCACAAATACGAAGACCGCGTCATACTGCATCTCATTCCTTTTACGTACGAGCGCCTTAAACCTTCTCTCTCTCATTTCATTAGTATTTCAACGTGCATAAATTGAAACTACCTTTATTTAAAAACCAATATAAATACTTTTAAAAACCAATGAACTAGTTTTGCTAGATGTTGTAAATAATTTTTATTTAAAAATTTCATCAAATGTAGCAAACCTTTTGTTTTAATCTTAAAACATTTTGTTTTAAGATTTTAGCAATTGTTGTTGGGCATTAAACACAGTGTTCGTAATTTTAATACAATTTATATTATTCATAAGTATAAATTTCTAAATAAAATGTTTTGCTGTCACAGTTTTCTCAGTGTATATTATGTAAAGCTAGCGTTACCAACACAACATATTTGTCTGCAGTTAATGTGTTGTACTGAACACCTGCAGTGACAGAGAAATCAATTGTACTTAGTAACTAGGTTTTTGAATGTAACACAGGTTTTTGGATAAAAAATCCAACCTTCCTCCAATTCTATTATCCCTTCCAAATAATAAGATTTGTCGTGGTCATCAAAATAGGTATTTCTTTGGGAGATGATGTCATCGTTGGAGTCAAATCTCTTTCCGCCGAGCCATTTCTCTTCAGGTCCGGGAACAAGAAATAGTCACTCGGGGCTAAATCCGGAGAATAGGGAGAATTAGGGAGCAATTCGTAGCCCAATTCATGGATTTTTGCCATGGAAACTGCACATGTGTGGACCCTTCCGTTGTCCTGGTGGAAAAGAACTTTTTTCTTGAACAAATGCGGTGGTTTTTCTTTCAAAGCCTCATTAAATCGATCAAATACGTTGGCATCAATGTGTATTATACCGTGTGCATTCCAAAAAACGGTCGCCACGACTTTATTGCCCGACAAACTCATCTAGGCCTTCACGCGAGAAATCCACTGTTTTGACTGCAGTTTTTGCTCTGGTGTGTTGTGGTGGATCCATATTTCGTCCACGGTTGCGAAAGGGCGCAAAAATTCGTCCATATTGCGGGTGCACAACGCCAAACACTCCTGCGAAGTTGTCACACGATTGCGGAAAACTATCTCATACTAAGCTTGAATCTCCCAACGGCCAACACCATATCGTGATTTTTCTAATTGTCTGGGGTGTAGAGATCTCATCTGGGCGTCCAGAACGTTCGGTATCTTGTGCATGCTTGTACGACCATAGCGAAATTCAGTAAACCACATTTTTACCATTGAAATTGATGCTGCAGTTCCTAGTTCTTATAGTACTTATCAAGCTAAATCTCGGTTTGAGTGATTTTTTTTTTCACGGAATTTACTTTTTTTCCATTTTATCGCAAATGTCTGCAATCAATGGGTGCCAAGCACAAATTAAATGGCAAATTTTAACAGGAGTCAACTGACAGATGTCTGTTGACAGGAGCAGTGTTGCGCTTTCAGTTAAGAGGCGGAATAATCGAAAAGTCACGGACATATTGATCCACCCTCGTATTATTGAAATCTGCTGCTGACCAGGAAAATTTTCCCAGAGGGTTGCTCTGAGTTTCTGCTGCCTGTCCTTGACTTATCCTTCATAGGCGCTTATCTCTATTCCTCAAAACGGTTTTGGTCCCACAAACGATGTAGTGGCGGCCTTCTTTGCTAATAAATTAGCATTTTCGTTGCCACTGATTTCTGTATGCTCTGATACCCAGCATAGTGCAACCACAGTGCAACTCTGTTCTCTCCGCCTAGATTGCTTAATTTTTCTAAGCATTCCCAGACTAATTTCGATCTGATGGTGTTAAAGGCCAGCACCTAGTTAATGTCTAACTAATTACTGTCATATCTAGTGTCATGCCTAAAAATGACAATGAGAGAAATTCGAAATACCAACAATGTAAACTAACGCTAAATATTGCAAAAAATATCGTTGTAAGTACTTATGTATGTACATCGAACGACATTCACGAAAATCAGTGGAAAGATACAAGAAAAACTAACTACATAAAAGAATGGCACCAAATAAGCAATTCGGTAATGTAAGAATAGTTCACTAACCACGAATTATACATAAAAAAAATAGAAATTGTTAAAAGAACTTTGTGGAATTACTCGAACTTCTGTACTGAAGTTATTACCGCGGGAATTAAATACATTTACTTTGCATTCAGTTTATCTCGTTTTCGTTCCTAAGTCTGCAAATCGAAGCTTGAGGTGATGTCTTCAAGCGAAGTAAGAAGGAAATTTAATTTAAACTAGTAATTTTCTTCGTTGGTTGAGTAAAATAAATGCATCATCCAATAGCTCAAACAGTTGATTACCACTTACTTTAATCGAATTACGGATCTAGCTGGTAGGAAAGCTGATAGATTCCTGTATGCAACGACGGCAACTGTTGCAGATGTGTTCGTGCTGTAATTATACCTCAGATTTAAGTGCAGTTTGTAAAAAAACCACTTCGGATATCTGGAAAAGAAAAGATGAGAATTAGTAGAAGAAGTGTATTATAACGTAAAATATTGCATATAATACAGATATTTAAACTCAAAAAATAGATTATGAAATAAAATATTTCTTACCATATCTTAAAAAAATAAATCTTAGCTACTGCCAGAAATAGTAATAATAATAATATAATAGTAATAATAATTTTCGTATCTTACAATGTAAATAAATTTGTGGGTAGTAGTTGTAATTGTTTCTTAAACTGTTTATGTTGTCTGCTGCACCACTTGACGTGTACTAATATGTTTGTAATGTTGCGCTGCTAATCACTTTGCTGTCAACACAGAGATCGGAGTGCAATTCTCCAAGAAAAATGTTACCTACGTACATATATGGCTACCCTGCGATGTGACTACTGGGTAGCTGTCAAGCTACTGCGACTTTCATTCTATTGCACTAGGCAGTGAAATATTTTATTCCAGCTGGGTTTTCCACCAGCGATTCTTGCTATTGAATGATTCTTTAAACTAGGAAGTGCACTGAAATAAAAAGTAATGGGCTGAATTGATTGTAATTACCATCTTTAGCTCCTAGGACGTTGATGGACGAATATACACGTCATTGTTTAATAATAATAGTCCAGCAAAATATCACGAAAGTGCTGGAAAAGACTAGACGAAAATTAAAAGTAAAGTTGGAAGAAAACGATCTTGAACAGACGGATTTTCCAATATACCTTGTCATCACATTGGACCGCATCCTCACCCATAAGCAGCATTGTGTTAAGACGAGGCAGAAAGTTATGACTAGGGAAAGCGTCCTTAGAAATCTAGTCTCCGTTAAGTGAAGAGCTCGCCCATTCGTACTTAGGATAACAGCAAAAGCATTATGTTTTTCTACTGCAGAATATGATTGCCCAGTATGGAGCAGATCAGGTCACGCTAAAGCAGTAAATAATGCCATGAATGAGACGTGCCAAATTGCAACCGGGTTCATGAAAGCAACACTTTATAAATCATCAGAGTTTGCCACTTCTCAAAAACGACGCCAGGCTGCAGAATACATAAAAAAATTTAAGCAAACCTTTAGTGAAAGGTATCTAAGATACGACAAATATGTGGCACACGAAAGACTAAAATCGCGCAAAAAGTTTTCGAAGAACCCTCCAGATGATTACCCGATACGCCAAGAAAACTCGAATGGAATAGATTTGGCTGGGAAAATATGGCAAACCTTAAAGCCAATAAAGTCAGATGGAACCCAATATACCAACAAGATACCCTCTACGACTGCGGAGATATACAGGACATAACACACCTGACGACCCGTAAGAACTATCCAAACACATGCTGGTCCAACGATTTATGGAAAGCTGAACAGAATGCAGTTGATTTGGCTCAATACTGGACGCATGAATAGTAAGATGTTGATGTTAATAGGAAAAAGTAAAAATAATAATTGCAGGTGAGGTTTAAAAATTTAAATGGGCCTGCCAAAAGTTACCAATTTTTGTAAAAATTGAGGGTGCATTTAGGCCAAAATATTAGACGATACATCATTGTCGAAAAATTGAAAATCTGATTGTGAAGCACTACTTAATTGGTAGTTGTCCATTTTTACAAAATCTATTTTAAATTGTGGTGGAGTTTATGGTGATCAGCCTTCAGATATCGGTAATTATGTACCTCATCATTTAGTTTACATAAAATTTTGGAATTTGAATATATTTCTTTACACATCCAGAGTAAGTATTCAAAAAAAATCGTGCGATATATATTAAAATGAAAATAAATACAACTACGCTTCCTACAGACTCCATATCCCTTTTTTTACATCAGATATCTTCTGGCATTAATTCGTTTGTTTCAATTTGTCAACTGCGGATCTAGGGAGTTTGTTTATACAGACAAAACGAAATTTGATACATTTTGCAACTCAATAAACTGAACCAACAGTGTACTTTAATTGAGTGCATTAAAACAACTGCGTCAGATGATATGATGCACTAAAGCTCCTTGATTAATGAAAGTTACATAAATTATTACGTGAATGATGTACATAGAACCACAATATGTGCCTTTAAACAATATAGCCGCGCGGAAACTACAATTTAGTAAACTACTCCATTATATGAATAAATAATCTATGTCAATTAAAAGCTTGTCAGTTTCCAGGAATACTTCTGGCGTACCTCCTTCTGTATAAAATTCATGCGACGGTTGTGTATTTAGAAATCCGTCGTATAATCTTGGTACTTGTACACTATCACTGATTATTTGAGTGGTTGATGACAATTCTGCAGCAAAATGTTTACCAATTTTGGTCATAGATAATAATGTGTTAGGAGCTGTGTGAACTTAAACGGTTGTACCAACACACATAAATTTCCCGGGAATTTCTCTAATTCAAGTCACTTTATAGTAGCACAACTCCTTCCTTAATTCTTTCGCATTAAGCTAAAGGTTTTAGACGCCACTTCCTCAGCAATTTCCTCGATGAAAAACTTGTGTTAGCTTTACTGTAGGCATTATCACCAATTTAAAAGGGGAATTTAAGTAAAGGATTAAAGACCTATTTACATAAATCTCTAAATTTACATCCACACTTCGCGTTGAGTGAATGATTATTGCGTGTAAAAAGTCGGTCTGCCAAAAAAAAGAACCTTAATTGAATGTGTTAACTAAAATAAAAGCTTTACTACACAAAAAGCTTATAAGACATCAGAAATTAAATAAAATGAGAAATGTAAAACTATTTCGTCGAATGCATCGGTTACATTTAACCGAATTGATTGTCAGTGAGTCACTATTCTCGCCTGATTGTGATCTCGTCTGGGCTGCAATGTAATAAAAGTGAATCTTTTTTTAGCTGTTTCTCGTAAGCGGTTTGAGAGGGTTCCAGTAAGTAGATTACAGAACTATTCGGATTTTTACGAAATTACAAAGAGGACAACTGTAACATATCGCTTTTCTTGGGACAGACTTCTTTACCACATACGCAATATTTTATTGTAAACTGCTGTAACACTAAGTTTGAAGCAGATACGGGATTTGTTTAGGAAATCAAAACTTTTAAAGTATTAGTAAGAAGCACGGGTTTGCCAAAAACAGCGAACTGTCTAAGATGTTTCGCCGAATTTGAACGCACTTTACAATATAACAATATAGTAGTCCTAGCAAATATAGAATAGTGTGTCTATTTTTGCAAGCATTATTATTATTGTTCACCACTTTCTATTATTACCTAAAACTAAATTCATAAAAAATACTGGAGGCTTACGGAAAAGGCGTTATGAGTCGAAAACAAGTTAGTGTTTATTGTAAACAGTTCAAAAGTCGACGCATAGCCCTGAACGAAGGTGTGGCAAGAAAACCATCAACAACGAAAGCAGATGAGATTCAATCAAAGGTCGAGATGCTGAATTGAGAAGATCGTCGGTTGAAAATACGGGAAATTACTCTATTGACGGGCATTTCTAAAAGCTCTGTTCATGAAATCGTATACAAATTAGGCTATCTAAAAGTGTCTGCGGGATTTTCAGTCTATGGTTACAAGAGACGAAACGTGGGTGCTCCATCATACCCCTAATCAGAAAAGATTGAATGAAGTGGAAACATCCCAATTCACCTACACTGAAAAAATTCAAAGTTCAGCAGTCTGCAAAAAAAGGCAATCCCAACTGTGTTTTGGGATATGCATTTTACCACCGCAAACGGTAATTCATCAGTGATATTTATTGTCAAACTCTCGAAAAACTACACCAAGTCATTCGACAGAAATGAAGAGGAAGGTCGACGAAAGGAATCAGGACAATCCAAGACCGCACACCTCAACTCAAACGAAGACCTGGCTTCAAAAACATAATTGGGAAATTATTGTCCATCCGCCCCAAAGTACAAACCTGACTCCTTCTGATTTTCAACTGTTTGGGCCATTGAAAGCTAATTTGTCGGGATGACAACAAACTTCTTGAAGTTACGGCAGAAATACGGCAGTAGTTTAGAAAGTTGGATCGCACCTTTTACGAAGAGGGTATACAGAAGCTTGTGCCTCGCTGGGATAAGTGCATTAATATTGGCGGCGGTTATGTTGAAAAGTAGCTAACAGTTCACACTTTTACTTAGTGTATGTTTGATTTCTATAAATAAAGTGGTCTGTCTGTAATTCACAATTGTACCCAATTTTTTATAGCGAGCGATACATGAACTTCTAACTTTGAAACACTAGATTTTGTGTTAGAAATTGTTTGAATAGTAATTGAATTTTGGCACTATGTTGGCGTAAGTAAGCTTCTGTACTATATTTAAGTGATAAAAATTTAATTTGTACTTAACCAAATATTGTTGTCCGAAAGTTGCACAGAGTTTTAGCTGCAGTTGCCTTAGATGAGTAATCTGTTTGAAAGTGGCGATGCATGACTAAAAATATTAGTACTTAATCAATTCAGCTAAAGAACCAGTATATAAGCATGTGATTTAGGAAATCAAGAGCATCAATTATGAAACTATGTTTGTAACATGAAAAGTGAACTCCATATAAAGTTAAACTGATGCTTGCATTGAATGAAAATGATCCCAAGCACAATCGAAATTGATTAAAGAATATCTGTTGAGCATAACTTTGAAATTTTGAGCACAAAATAGTGAGTTCCAATCGTAAAACAATATAAGCAAATGTTAATAGACAATAATTATAGAACGTTTAATGAAATTTCCAGTGCAGTGACCTTTAACCTTTAACCTCTTTAAATATCTGAACTTTCAATTGGAAATTACGCTATAGGATTTGCTTCTATTTTTCGTATTTGCTGCTTACATTAACTAGCAAAGCAAGGCAGTTTCGATTTATTAATTGGCAGTAAAGGTATTATGCACTATTGCCGCGCAATTCCAAGTTTTGTGTAAAAAATGTTCTCCATTTGCTTGAAGGGCTTAAAGTCTTTTCAGTGGTTTGTCACTTTGGCAGTTGAACACTACCTATGATCGATGTTTAGTTTGAAATACTCGATTGGAAGTATTTATGCCATATCACAAACATTTCTCTTGCAATGTTGAAATTGTACGGTGTAGTATTATTAGCTGAGCTGACTAAAAAGGCATTACATAGACAATATCTGCGTAACTGAGCATTTCAATGATTTCTCACACCACAATGTTATTTTTACACGCTACTCGTTATTCGATTACGATTATTTAAAATATACTCCTTTTCTTGATCAAGTAATTATTATTGTGCAGAAACACAATTTAACACACCTCGTAAATACTTACAACCAAAACTGTCCTCTGCTGTGCGTTCCAAGGACTAGTTCTAGTTTCACTACATCCATGTACGCATAATAATGGAGTAACCTAAGTAAGACAAAAGCTTCGAAATGCAAGAATAGCTTATTCCCGTCTCTAGCCAATCCAATGTACATAATTCCAGATAAATATATGTAGGTTTATTACAATAGTTATGACTTCACTCATGCAAACTTGACAGGAAAGACTTAAGCTACTATGGTAGCCATCAGGAAGACGTAACTACTCGTTAGATTATTCACAAGTACATTACATGCTTCATACTCGAACCAATGATTCGAGAGCCTATATGGGGGAACTCCCTTCCAACTACTAGAGAATCATTGACCACTTGGGGCAGTAAAACAGGAAAAAGCAATACATTTTGTGAATATGATCGTCACACTATATGAATTGGCGGTTCATACCTGCTAAAGCACCTTACTTTTGTGCCTAATTGGAGGCTGCTCTCAAATCTGAAGAAGTCGCGTTTCTGACATACATGTTTTACATTCTTTCAGCACAAATAGTTGATTTGGCATACATTTATGTATAAGATATCAAGTAAGAATCTTGGTAGCGATGGAGGAACGAGTATTTAAACAGTCTTCAACAGCGATTAAAATGGAGAAATTTGACTGATATTGCAGTAGAGAAAGTGAAATTAGTTTTTATTAAAGACGAGAATGTCTCTCATCTGCGCTAAAAGTTTGGTCTGATGGTAGAAATTTACTCTGAAGAAGGCATAATGCATGTACAACCTTTAGAACACGTTAGAGTATGTTGACACGCCCAAACGTTAAACTGTGTGCTCTGCTAATAGCATTATTATATAATGAGCGGACACCAAACATTTTCTAAGTATGTAAAACCCCAAATTTTTGCAAAGGTTTAATATCTGAAAAACACAGACTTTAGAAATTTCGGGAAATAAAGGAAGTATTTGCCGCAAACAGCAATCTGGTATATGTAAATATTCACCAAAAGAAAATTTTTCTTAAAGCTAAAGGCTTGTATAAATAAAATGTGTTTTGATTGGTTGGGAAAGTCAAGAAGCCAGTACGTACCCATCTCTAGACCGGTAGGCAAAAGAAATAGCTCATCAAATTTGCATTTTCTGCGTCAGATGGATGGCTGCAAAAAATGGCATAAAAGACATAACATAGTTCAAAGCAAAACTTCCATCTATATTACTTGGGTGCCCACTGGAGAATACTTTGATTAGTAATGTCATTCAAAGCCAGTGCTGTATTAAGAATTCTATAGCCTTATTCTATTCTTGTTACTTTCTATATCAATACAAATTGAGATTACCAATTACTATACAGATTTTCCATTAATGTAAAGATATATTCCATATTGTAAACCTTCTCAATTCCAGCATACACATTTATAATTTACAGTATTGGAATTTTAACATTTTATTTATCTATGCACAAGTTTTTCATTTAGTTCGCCACTTCTGTTAAACTTTTGAACATTCTGTTTCTAATTGGCAGCAGTCTTCTACTTCCCCTTTAAATATAACGACATTCGCATATGTAGTATGTGAGTTTACGTTGGCCCAACACATGCTTATTGTTCATTATGAAGGTAGATGTGCATATAAAATTAAATGTATTTTTATAGCCATAAGTTTGCATTGCCCAGCATTTTACTGCTGTGTGTGTTAAATAAAACTACCCAAAATTGCATTCTATTGCATTACGAAATGTCATCAAACATAGTCAAAACACTTTTATTTTGTATTTCAACAATAATATTAGAGAGGAAAATTTAGAATTAATGGAAAAAGTTGTAATATATTCCAGGCTATTACTATTTTGTCGTTTGCGGTCGCAAAAGTTCGCCTTAATGGGTCTTAAGTTGTTACAAGTAAAATTGCTCCTCATATATCTTGTTCCGAGGAAGACCACAAATGCCGGTAGATAAAAGCTATAAATGCTGATAGAACTATTAGGATTTCCCCTCTGTCTTCGCTTTGAGTGACGTACGAACCTACATACATCACGCCCTTTAAAATAATCTTTCTACGTTTGAACGAAACCCGAATTACGTAGAAATCCTTTTTACTAAAGCATTTAGAACAATAATTTTTAGGATTCATAGAAACTGGAATTATTCTTTAAACACTTATATTTATTTCTGTCTCTACAAGAAAGCTAATTACTTTTCTATATTACCACAAGATGTAACCGAATTGTTAGCCAATCTTTTAACATTAATCATGATTATTAACTACATACATGTGGTATATTTTGGTGAATATCATATTTTAATAATTAACTGCTACATTTTGCAGTCATCTAGCGATATATTACACCATGCAAACAAAGCGTACGCTTTATCCATATATTCAACCCTTGTAGGCGGTTGAAGAATTATGGTCTTACATGCCTCGAGCGAAATACAGTACGGGGTGTGAAAAATTCTCTTTTTGTTTCTATTGTTGCGTCAAACTTTATATTAACAACGCTACATAGCCTGATAAGGTAATAAACTGTATATTCTTAAAAATAAGAATTGTGGGAAGTTACATTTTTTATACATTGGTAAGGAGTATTGTTCGGGAGTAGAAATTTGATTTCAATAACACATAACACAATTTATGCGTAGACCAAATAATGAGCTTTTTAATGAGTCCAAACCATGGCAAAAATATTACTCCTAATATTTTTAAAAGCTAGTATACGATCACATCAAATCATTCATCTAACTTGACGGATCATCCGTTGTATAATTTTTCCTGTATTATCTTATTCCGGTAACATCAGGAAACGAATTAATAACGCGCTATTAAACGGATGCGGGCGTTCTACGATTCCCCCGTCGTAAAAAATGAATCGAATCGAAACTCGGATAGGAGTAGGACGCAATGCATTCACGGATTTACCTATTTTCCGGATCCGGAATGCGAATCACCGACGCTCCAGCTCCGGGTGCTGCTCCGGCTACCGCTCCGCCTGCCTTATCTTGTGGCGCCAGGGTGACGTCCAATGTCGTAAACGAACGGTGGAAGACTGGATGGGAGTTTATGAGTTGAGCTTGCCGTTTTAGGATACGTTGTAGTAGAATTACTTGCTGAAACAGACCGAGCACAACGCAGCATTAAGAACATAAAAGTTTGTAAAACTTCGCATCGGTGGGGTAATATGTTCTATTACAAATGAGATGGGGTTTGTGATAGTTACATATATGCTACACACATTTCCTTTTCATCGTTTTCATGTCTACATTTGTGTAGATTGTAATGGATTCAATTTAATTTTAATAATTTCGATTCACGGATAACTCTAGAAATAAAGACAGCAATGAGAAAACTATAAAATCAAGCAAGCATAGTAAAAGAGATTACGTGCTTCGCTAAGTCTACTATGAACACTTTCAAATAAAACTACGACAATATTGATCTTTGTCGGTTAAAGTTTTCAAAACATTTCGAATCCTTAATACTGCTCCACGTTTTCTGGAAGTCTACTTTAATTTTCGTTTTCGGAATTTTGCTTGCGTTAGATTTTTCTTCACTTTCTGACTTGACATGTTCCATAAGAAAAAAACACTATAAATTATGTAAATGACACTTTAAATGCGATTTTAGACCATTTTTATTTATAAACATTAGATCTGCTAACAAGAAAATTTGTTTTAGATACTGGAATAAGTAAATATGCTAGTATTTCGTGGGTAGCTCTCCCTCTTTCCAGTAGCTGAAGTACTGCTCTTTGTTTATCACTATTTTGCTTTTCTGTAAAGTTTAGTTCATAAAACTTGGCACAAGAAGCTGGTCAATCGAATCAAGCGTCTGGGGTTGAAGTGGGAGTCTCTTATCACAATTTCTCTTATACAACTGCAAAGATCAGCGTAAAGCTTCGAAGAAATGAAATTCAGCTCCTTTTAATTTTTTAATGGTAGCACAAATTTATATATTTCTTTATTTCCAGGTGAAAAGTATCTAGTGTTTAATGTTGAACTATGAAGTGCTTTGGTGTGGTTCTTAGTTATTGTTGGATAAACAACATTGTCGTGGCAAACATGTACAATTTTCAGAAAATTCGCAGTAAGGTACGGATTTGTGAACGTCTGGAGTAATTCTAACCTTTCATCTTTTATATGGGAATGAAATGTATTCAAAGTACATCTTTGTCACATCTTTTGCTATTGTCATGCTGGTATTGTAGCATATACATACATACTTATATGTATGTACACCCACGGACTTTAGTTATGTCCGGTGTCTAGCGGTACAGCCTGCGCTCCTGTCACCATGCCCGTTTTATCTTAAAGGGAATAGTGACAGGAGCGCAGGCTGTGCCGCTAGATACCGGACATAACCAAAGTCCGTGATGGTATATATATGTATATAAATATGGATGGCAAATTGGATAATATTTCAGGGAGTCTCGCATGAGATAGAAACAATTCGTTATAGTCTTCAATGGGTCGATTCGTAGCATGTCCACAATCTCAGGAAATATTTGCGCAAATGTGCAGCAAATTTAAGTTGCGTGGTTCGTGTGTGGCTGGTCTAAGAACGAGCAATGATCGTCTGTAGTAGGGTGTACAAGGTGCTGTTGAACCTTTGTAAAGGCAACCAAGCGATGCTTGCCTACCCATATAACAACAATTAGAATAACCAATAAATTGGAGACCACCCGCTTCGAAACGATACAAAACACCGCAGAATTTGCTCGAGTACTAACAGTTTCATCATTGCTATCTGTTTTGGAAGAAAAACATAATGATGTCGGATGCGAGAGTATACTGAGTCAATAGAGATTACTGAGTTATTAGGAACTTTTGTGTTAGTCCAATTTGGATCATTCATTAAATGTTACTCACTGATGGTTTTATGTGGAGGTCTTGAACAGGAGAACAAAACGTTCAGTGACTACTCCGTACAGAATTACAAGGCATTTCTGCTTGGATACAGTGAGAGCATTGCATACTAATCTAACTGATTTTAGAAGAGTAGCAGAGTAACGAAAGATTAGTTATAAATGTGCCCTTTATTGAAGAATCGGGCTATAGATACTTCATAATTATCAAGTCATACTACCATAAATCTGACCATCAACACTTTCTTCTTTCTCTGGTGGTGATACTAATGTACTGTTAGTAGAGTGGCATGTTTTGTTATCTGTGGTGCTTGCAACTACAGTGCCTTCTAAGATGTATTGCTTGTCGGACTACTGCCGTACTTCATACTGTGTAGATACTGTGTTTAAACGTGGTTTTCGATACAATCTGGATACAGTGTGCATCTAGACTCAGTATAACTGTAGCGATGTAAATTAGAATAAGAAAGCCATTACGAACCATGACTATAACATAAGGAATGATTCACTGGTTGCTCAAAGATATTTGGATGAGATACTGAGATTCTTTGTTGTGTCATATGGTAAAGCTGAAGAGAAAATATATTCGTAATGATAGATGAACTTCTTGGCGTTGACAGGGAAAGCTATGGCAACAATGTTCAAATAACAGCCACAAAAAATCTTGGAAAGAGCATCTGCATCAGCTAATCCTTCTGTCAGGCACCTTACGATGCTTCAACTGGATAGAACCCACTACTGATTAGATCAACGAGAATTCTCTCAGTGATGGATGAATCAACTGGACACAGGAATTGAAATTAACTTGTCGTGCAGAGTACAACTGTACAGCCTTTAGAAAGCTTAGTTATGGTCCATTCGCCCACATGGTGTAAACAATTGGAAAGAAATATCACGCACGTAACACCAAATATAGGTTTAGTCTGGCGAGGACTACAGAAAGCCCACAGAAGGCTGTGACCTTTCCACTGACAAAATATAGAATCATCCTTGAATATCTAACTTCTACAATAATTTTTACACTAACCATTTTTGTTTGTGGACAATCCAGATGTGAACACAACGCACAATTTTCGGCAGATATGGAGTGTAATAGTGTGGGGTGGTTTGTTAACAGCACACTACTTCCAAATGTATTATATGGAACTTGTGGAAACATCATTTCAATCCATACCGAGGACGATAAATAATTGAAAGTCTGCATACAGAATTTTCAAATAAATGGATTCGTAACCTAATTTCTTGGTGGAGATATTTAGTGGAAATCAATTAATTATTGCAGGCAATTCGAGATTTTGTAAGTGAGGTTAGATGTAATAAGAATATTCTAGGCGTACACAAGAATTTAGTTTGCTTGTATTATAATGTTCTTGCTGCCATAATTCTATTACAAAATCGTATGGTCAACAAGTTATATTCAAGTTACTAGTCTGTTAGCTTATTGGCATGTAAAAATTTCCACGAACAGTATAAGTTATTCTTATATATATATATTTT
>SMLS01071723.1:0-11397 GCA_004785975.1 Popillia japonica | reverse complement strand
AAAAAAAAAGGTAAAACAAACATCCCCTGATACAATAAAAATTCAATACTTTAAAAACAAAGAGAAGAGATACTTTGAAACTCATCCAGAAAAATCATACTTCCGGACTTGATACGTAATAACTATTTGGTCACAGAGAATATTTATTCTACTACACCTTTATTAGCACACTTAGAAACTCGTGTGCTATATCAGTTCATATTGCCGTTAAGTTTGCTTTAAGGTGATTTGTTTTTCTCTAATAAGTTGTCATCCAAATATTTTCCACTAACGAACTTAGGTTATATTAATGGCATTAATGGCAGTCTATCTGGAGCTATACGTGTACATTCGAATATGATACAAAATCTTATCGATTTGAAGGAATGTAAGGCGGAATTCTTCACTTTTTGAGACTGTACAATGCGTATACAGGGTGTCCGCGAAATACAAAGCATGCTTTTAAGGGATGATAGCTACAACGATTTAGAAACAAAAACATATAATACACCTTGAGTCTATCTGTAAGCGTAAACAAGAAAAAAAATATTTCTCATGTCACAAACTTCGACGCATACTGTACACCGGCAGCTGATTAGTGCAACATTTACGACGATTACAGGCGTGTGTTCTTGAAAATGGGCAACACATCGAGCCTTTCCTGTAATACATTTACTCCTGTCTCTCAAAAAGGTCGTTTTTAGAACCACCAATTTATCACAAATAAAAGAAAAGAAATAAAATTTGTAGTAGCCTTTACGAAAGAGCTTAAAGCGCCATAACATAATTGCAGTAATTACATTGATTTCATTCAATGCGACTTTCCCTCACCTTAAATTTTCATTTACCGATCGGAGGCTGCTATTAAATACGCCCTTTTCACTCTAACTTCAACATAACATCGATTTTATTGTCATAACATTATTAAAAAAAACGCAAAGGTACCTTTATTTTAAAACGCATGGCTATTGACTTCGTACGATACAAGTTCAAGGTCGTATAAACAGATGATACTTGGCTTGCATCTGCCCTTCTAACGGCACGTGTACAGCATGGTGGAAGACAAATGACACCACGCTTCAATTTCAAAGTATGAAATAATTCGTTTTCATCGTTGTTTTCAGTTATTTTCAACTCTAAATTTTTGATATGGTTTTTTGGTTATTTAAGAAGCCATATGGACGAGTTTTCTTGTACAGTTTGACCAAATAAGATTTTTTAGAAATAATTTTTTTTTCTCGTTTACGCTTACAGATAGACCCAAGGTGTATTATATGTTTTTGTTTCTAAATCGTTGTAGCTATCATCCCTTAAAAGGATGCTTTGTATATTGCGGACACCCTGTATATACTGTTTGCATATACATATATTGCTTCGTGGTTCTATTGCTGTTTGGCAACACTTTTTGCCTATGTTAGACAGCTTCCTTTTCCAAAAAAATGTATCCAGCATCTATAGAGTACCGTTTGTTTTAAACATTTAAGTAATGGTATAGTGTTCCAGCATTATCTTGAATTATTCATGGTAGATTATAAATCTTCATTTTTAATCCCAGAGAAGAACAAGAATGTAAACAGGTATACATATACAGAGTTACAAAAAAGTGTTTTCGAATCGTACAACAGTTATGTAATAAATAATACTCCTAATTGTATAGAAAAGTATATAATGTATCTACATACACATATATATATATATATAACCATATATTTTAACATTTTGTGTAATTTTGCAATGAAGATGTTACTCTACACAAAACATTTTCCTTTTATACTTTCATGATACATAATATCGTCGTAGTATTGTGATTGCCACTTGAGCTCTTTTGCCACTCTGCGCTTGTATTATAGCAGTTTCCATTTCGTAGAGCGTCCCTTTGCTGTGATTAATGAATTGCCGTCGAATTGACGTGAGAGCGCGCGCTCTGCGTTGGAGAATTGCCACTACGTCGCTGCCACAACAACTGGGCTCCATTGCAAATGAATATATTTGTAACTATAAAATACATATATCTTCGCTAACGTATATAGGAATGCTCAAAATATTTCGCACAGTGAAAGAAACATAACTTCTATTTAATTAATTTAAGGTTTTGGAAACAATTGAAATATGTGATTAATTCTTCGTTTGGAATAGATTTTAGTATTGAAGTTTGCATGTATGGTAAATAATTTTCTTGGCGTGATTTGCCAAGAAAATTATTTGATCGTTCGTTATGGCTTGGGCAGAGCTTACTAGTACTTTACGCGTTTTATTCCGGAGTTTAGATAACAATTTCATTTGGTAAGACTTTAGTTTTATCGAAAAAACGTTATCGTCTACAAAACGTTTTACTTGTGAGACACTTCAAAACTCAAACGATTTTGTTTAATTTACCTGCATTGACTGCGTTTCTAGTCAATTTTCCATATAAACAAATTAAAGTTCATCATTTTACCATACATGTTTATTAGTCAAGAACTATTTCAAAGTGCATCCTATAAAGTACACTCATGGAAAGTAAAGATTGGACAGTTTCCATATAACACCGTATTGAAAGTGTCCAATCTCTACTTTCCATGAGTGTACTATGGTATATTCAAGATGTTTCCTACAGGTGCTTGACACAGTTTGTGACAGATATCCAGATGCATACATGACGGATAAAGGATTTCTTTTATCTGTGGTGAATGCAACGTTAGTGGTTTCCAAGCCTTATTGCTTGCCGGAGTTACCACAGTAGTTTTTGTGGTGTAGGTAGTGTATATGAATGTATTTTGGTACGCTTTGTTAGTATATTTCCTTGCCATGAGTAATATTCCATTGTTAATTATG
Source organism: Popillia japonica (assembly GCA_004785975.1). NCBI lineage: Eukaryota > Metazoa > Arthropoda > Insecta > Coleoptera > Scarabaeidae > Popillia > Popillia japonica. Next base: position 8,604 of record SMLS01071723.1, on the reverse strand, counting down.
TTCCAACAACTCGACCAGAGAACTGGTACGGGACTGGCATACCACAGTTGCCGGGCCCAGCCTTCGAACTCCGTACCTCGGATTCTCTAACAATCAGAAATCGACTTATCTTATTTTTTCTGCTGATAAGCCTTTAAATATTCCATGTATTCATAGTATTGATATTTGATAAAACGGCGTATGTGTAAGAAAAAAGTATAGCGAAAAAGGCATACGGTGAAAGTAATGATGCTGATATTTCCCTAGTTTTTCATCAGTACTCTCGTTTATTTGACAGAATATATCAGTGGAGGATGGTTTTACCAACAAATGTAAATATTTTATCTTAGAACTGTTTAAAACGAGCTGCTGCAAATGCTCATACATTTTTAAACGTCAGATTAAAAAAAGCTCTATTGTTTATGTGACTATAGCTGCAGCTTTTTCCGTGTAAGTCAGTGTGCTGTTTATAAGGTTGTTAATCACTTTGCTCTATGCGAATGGTAATTTCGGATAGCTGTGCAACAAATATGGCTAACAATCTGTTTTGACGTGACGTTTTGTCAGTGATAGTAAACGAACGATTAGTGTGCGCTGACACTTTGTTAACAAAGTTTTGGCCTGTGTGCGTCTTATAGAACATTGAGCACAGAAGAAAGCGGAAAAACGAAATTGTTTAATTTTATTGGGTTTAACAACAAACAAAACTTTTTGTAAAGAATATTTTTCGATCCATAGGAAATGCAAACGTATTGTTTTATCTATATTGTGTGCTATTATATTCGTTTTTGATTAAGTTCGTTGATCTTCCATGTTCTAGCCAATCTTGATTTAAGCATCGGTATATTAGTTATTTGAAAATGCCTATCTCTTCTATTATGATATACAATTAAATGATCTTATCTTTTGGTTGACCCGTGTACAATATGCATGTTTCTGAATGAGCATAGTCGTCTCTGTGCGCGCACACTTTACATTCAGGCACGGCCCGCCTTTCGCTGGTAGCTGACAGTACGGTTTAAATGGCTCGTTTAGGCCGTGTTGGGGGCTTATTTTAAACGATCTGCCAACGCCAGCTGCAAGGACAAAGCGTCGAGTTGGAGGCTGTTCGTCCAAGAGAGAGGACCGCTGCTTGTCTCTAATATCGTCCTCTATCCCGCATCTATCTCTCGCCTTTATTCACGTACTTATTCACTCGCGCTGTGATCTTTTTCTGTTTTGGAGCAAATTAATCCTTCACCGTTTCTCTTACGATATGGAGGATCGTCGGTTGCCGCCGAAATAGTTATTATAATCAGTCCCGTAACGGTTACGACAAGTACGCGGCTTTGAACTTGTGACTGCTTTAACACCGTTCGTTGGCGACGGATTGATATTAGGTAATAAGAGTGCACTTCAGGCAATAATTATAATTTACACGAAATATATTTATTATAGTCCTTTCTTATGACATTTTCTTAGAGGTTGTACTTAATGCGTTAATTAAGTTGACTTATTTGTAGCCTGTCTTTAATTTCTATGTGTGACGATTACATTATTATTATAATTATTATATAAATTGAAATTTTGGGTAATGATTGCGAAAACATATACACCAACAGTTATTCCCATATCAATAATCAATAGCTGTGAGTAGATATTTACTTTCCAGGTAAAATAACGTTAGCAAGCGTGTCAAGTCATTTGCTTGTATTTAAAAACCACCTCTTCATATATTTAATAAACTTACGGAGCAGTTATGAAAAAAGTACGCCATAGCCACTGACAAATTTCATCGAAAAATTGCGAATTATATGGTCATGCCATAATTACAGCGGTGATTAATTATTCATTTAGAGCGGTAACAATTCATTTTCAACGACACAGAGAACGGAAGAACGAGATAGCAGCAACAACGCATTCATAGTGGCGTAAGTGAGACAAAGAAAACAAAGTCGGTGGAGGGTTCACGCTAGCTTTACATAATGAAACAAGGTGAATTACGACCAATGTCTTTAGTTTGCAGCAACTTTTAACGCGCAAATTGCGCTCTGGCTGGAGCTGCAGTGGCACGAAACCAACACGGGCCCTAGCGATGTTTTATTAATTAAAAAAAAGAGAAGAAGAGGAGGGGTGGTCGTGGTACCTAGGATCTTTTGGACTTGATGACGTTACGGAAGCACAACTCGTTTGCCCTGTGAGAGAACTTGGAAAAAGGAAAGGAATTAAGGGATTTTCCTAATGAACCAATAAAAGAAGAAAGAGAAATACAACAAGAAAAAGTTAGATGAACAAGGAAAGGAAGATGTAAACCGTACATTGTTCCCTGGACGGTCGCTGTGCCGAGTTTGTACTGTCTTCAGACTAAATAGGAACTCGATTTCAAGGATTTATTTGTCGTTACGTAGGCTGTAATAAATTATATTATGCGTTTAATATTGCTTCAACGATTTTTATCAAACTGAAAGCGATCTTAGTTTTAGCATCGGCATTAGTGGAAACGTATTTAGAATTCAATTGAGAACTACTCGTATACAAATTCGTAAGTTGAAATCCTTACAAATATTTTTGGCGTATTTTTACTTAACGATTGAGTGTCTTGTAATAAGGGATCGTATACATAAAAATCTGGAAACACGAGTTGCCAGATTTTTCTCCGTTGTTTTAGGGTTACTCTCGCTAGCTAGCGTTAGCTGATCTAGTACACACTACGTATACAGTATAATCAGTTTCAAGTGTACTGAGTTGGTCATACGGATTTTAATATGGGAACGCTGTGTAATTAGCGAACCTGTTTATATATTTTTTATGGTTATGTGTGAATTTTTGTAGAATATATGTAGTATAATTATCATATAATAAATAGGTTACAACTTCACTGTAAACCATAATTTATAATTATCATAGACCTGCATAATACATTTCATAACTATAATGAGGGTCTCCGGGTGTTGACCGTGTCATGGTTAGTAAAATACAGTGAAACATCTATATTACGAACTTCCAAATAGCGAATTTCCCTATTTAACGAATTCTTTCCTCCAAACGTTGCACTTACTTTGATATTGTATGCTAAATTACCTCTCAATAGCAAACCTCGGACTTCTATATAGCGAATTTTCAGCAAATCAATAAAACATTTTCTGGGAATTTTTTTAACGGATATCTACATATGTACATGCATAAAAGCGTTCTAAAAAATGCAGCGGTAGACTAAACAACGTGAATTACACCATTTAGTTCGTGTAGTTCAGTAGTTATTAGTTGCATTTCAAATCGGTCGGTTATTTAACGACGAAAATGTCGAAACGAAAATGTTTGAATATCCACGATAAACTTAAAGTGTTAGAAAGCATTGATAAAGGTTGTAAGAAAAAAGATGTTGCGAAAAAATTCGGTATACCTCCCAGTAGTTTATCGACAATAATTAAAAATCGAGATTTAATTTTAAAATCTAGTGATAATGCAGGACGTGAAACAAAACGGGTTAAAATGTGTGTTTTTGAAGACGTTGATCAAGCAGTTTTAAAATGGGTACATGTCGTTCGTGACAAGAATATTCCACTATCAGGCTCTTTAATTAAGCAACAAGCATTGAAGTTCCCTGAATCCCTTGGACATCTGAACTTTCAAGTAAGCAACGGTTGGCTCGATAAAAAAAAGGCACGGTATTGTTGAAAAAGTTATTAGTGGAGAAAGTGCGGATGTTAATGAAGCAGACTGCAATGATTTGAGGAATAAAACGTTGAAACGAATATTACAAGAGTACGAAGGTAAAAACATTTTTAATGCCAACGAAACGGGACTTTTTTTTAAACGTGTCCCAAATAGAACCCTCACCTTTAAAAATGATAAATGTTTCGGTGGAAAACAAAGCAAAGAGAGAATTACTGTAATGGTTGGAGCAAATATGACGACGTGTCAACCACGTTAGAGGTGAAAGCCTTCTGACAAGGAAAGACCGATTTGCAGGAGTATATATACGACTGTGCAGCGATGCGGATCAGTGAACACTGGCCGTTGAAGCGGAAAGGACCGATTTCCAAATGCTAGAGAGTTGGTAACCATCGTCGCGATTGAGATCCTGAGGATGTTTTTTGATCTCGATCGCTTCCCTTATCTTTCGAGGAAAATAGTGTTGCGACTTACTTACGACAGATCTCTGATCAAAACAAATTTTGTGACCCGTGTCGAGGAAATGTTCAGGCTGAATGCGCTGAAGACCGCGTCTTAACGTATCGTTGATGCTCTTTGATCCTGGTTTAAATTGAGCGTCCGGTTTTGCCAATGTATACTGAACCACAATCGCAGAGAATTTTTTTGTAGATGCCTTTACAGGAGAGAGCATGACGGGCGTCCTTGGCTGAGGGAAGAATTTGCGAGATTTTGTTAAGGGGTTTGAAAGTGGTTTTGATGTTTTTCTTACGAAGAATTCTGCCGATATGATCAGTAACGCCGTGAATGTAGGGGAGAACGGTGGTAATTTGATGACTGTTAGTTTCATTTCATTTCATAAGTGATGTTCAAAATGCCCACAGTTATCCTCAACGCATAGATTGACACGTGTTCTAATATTATTAAATACATCTTGCGTGCTTTCGGAGTAATACTCTGCAATTCTGAGTAGTCTATATTATGCCGGTTTCGGACCACATAATTTTGAACGCACAAATTTAGAGATATTTAGCGATTTTACAACACATTTTTATATGAATTCTAGTCATATTATCATTATTTTAATACATTTATCTCAAAAACCATGTTTTTTATCAAGTTTTGCTCGTACAAACCAAAAATCAACATAAAAATCCAATTTTCTGAGTCCCCACTAAATTGTGAACCACTACAAAGTATTCATATTTACTAAATTTAATGCTGTTTATATTCATTTACCTAAAACACTCATTCGAACCTCAAAATTACATGAAAAAATCAATTTTTGAAAATACCATGAAATTGCGAACCTCTAAAAATAATTATATTTTATAGTTTTACTAATTTCTATCACTAATTTATTTATGAAAAATCATTAATATTGTTTACCAATTTTGAGGGTGGCCCTCAAGTCCACCCCTCAGGGTATCTGCTATAGATCCCTTCAAATATTCAAAATTTATTTTATCATCATCATCATGTCTTTGTGAACGTAAACATGTATATAAAACGTAACACCAACGTAAATGTGAACACTGAACGTAACATTGAACGTAATGTAAACTTAATAGTTCTACTAACATAATATAAATCCAACGTCAAAGAAGTGTATTAATAACGTTTTGCTAAAAAATTCAACGATAGAAAATAAATTAGTTACATAATTATTTTAAATATAAATAAATTGGAATGGATTCTGATAAAAGTTATTTGAAGGAAATTAAATCACTTAATAATGATCCAACAACTAATTTACTAATTTACTAGTTATTATAAAAAAAAATTAATTATTAATCTCAGATGGCGATGGTGTGCTGGAAGAAGACTGACCAGAATCTGACATCCTATCAAAATAATTTAAATTATCATTACACAAAGTTAATAAAACATGTAGAACACTAAATTTTAGTAGATACATTTTTTCTTACCTGTCCGGAAATCCGATATTTAAGAAGGCTTCTTTGTCTGATACAGACCCAAATCTAATATGGTATATATTCACAACATTTAACATGTTGTACTGTAGTGTAATAACATCTGGTGGTATATCTTCATTAATTATTTCTAGATCTTTGATGTAGAAATGTGTGTGTGGCTTATTTTCAAACCCACAAAACAAAACTTTTAAATTTTCAACGTTTACGAATCTTATTTCGCAAAACTCTTCTTGTTCATCGTTACTTCTAATACTCACTTCAAAACTAGCCATTTTATTTTCAGAAAGAGTTTTCTTTAATCTAACCATGATTTGTTTAAAATAAGTATCTACTAAAAAATGAGACAAAATATTATAGATAAAATTTACACTTTTTTTACAGGTCATACTTACTTGACTTGCTTGGACTTGCTAAACATACACCCACCTTTAGGATCATAGAAAACCTTTCATCTTTGTAGCCCTTAACACCTTAACACAACTATACATGACCAATACACAATATAGAGAGTAATAAATTACCACGCTTGATGCTTTTGAAAGCAGACCTTTATGGACGTAATATTTTTAAATATTACACATAATTTATGTCTGTTTTCGTTCGTAAATACACAATATATCTAGCAAATATAACCAACTATAACTCTGACACTTTAGTAGATATAAATACATATAACAAATATTCGGTTGCTGAACCATAGATGGCGTGATCATGCAAAATTAGTATTATTGTTAATTATTTAAATATTGTTTATCAATTAAAGAGTTATATGAAAGTAAAATATATTTAATAATTTTTTAAACCAATTAAGTATTATGTATTAGCTTTATTTTTAATGTAGATAAATGACTATTACAATTAAAAAAGGTTCATCAATTATTTTGGAAGATAAATCGAAAATTGTTGAAGGTGGTGAAATTAAAGGAGGATTTCTTCAGTTCTTAATTCCTATATTAGCCGCAGCAGCTGGACCAGTATTAGCAAATATTTTAAATAAAGTTGTTGACAAGGTAAGTGGTAAGTCATTAACATTGGAAATTCCTGGCCAACCTTCAATTCCTTTAAAGAAAACATTGTCTCAAAAAGATAAAGACATAATAGAAAAAAATATTAGAACTCTTATGAATATAACTAAGAAAGAAGATTCGGATTGCGAAGATGATATACCTTTATTATGTTTTGATAAAAGTAAACAAATTGAAAATATTAATCCAACAGACGAAATTAAGAAATTATTAAATATACAAGATCCACGTTTATTTGAAACAAAATCATAAATGTTTTATCTTTGATGTTAAGTAACATACATATAAAAATAATAAACTCCACCAACCACAATTTACATCATCAGAATTTTGGAATTTGTAATTATTATGAGTTACTATATAACTTTTTCGAATTATAAATTTTTCTGGTAGTGAATTACCAAATGAATCAAAGAAATTCACTAATTTATTAGTATTATCTACATACATAGCAACCCAATGTGTTCCAGTATTCCAATCTAAATTAAAAATGCTATACTTATTTAAATTATCTATTCCGCATGTTAACAATTTATCTGAACTTATGTTTATTTCCTGGTTTGTAATTAATTTAAATATATTTTCCAAGTCAATATTTGATAATACTATCTTATTATCATTTTTACATTTATCAATTAAATATTTCAAAATAATATTACTCATTTATAATACTTTGAATAATTGCTGAATATACGTCTGTGACTGAGAAGCAAAACTTTGATTATCACTTATAACATCTGTTTTATTAGCACCATCTGCTCCTGCATTTTTATATGCTTTATAAATAACATCTGTATTCCTAATATTATTTTTATAATCATCTTCAGTATTTCTACCAACTGCTTTTAATCTATTTTTATATTCTCTGAAGGATTTGTAATCACATAATTTCGTTGGATAACAAATACCATTTTTATTAATTGTATAAAATCCAGTTTTACCATAATTTTCCAAACAGTCATTAATTGTTTTATCATTAATATTAATATAATTTTCCAAGTCACTTATTATACTTTTATGAATAATTATTTCACTATAACTTGATTTCATTCCAGCTGGTATAAATGTACCAGTTTGTTGAATATATATTACATGCTGCTGTCTATGGCTTCCTTCTGTAAATATTTTTTCTGCTAAATCTGTTATACCTGTTTTCTTATGTGCATCATCAAATATATTAAGACTGTGTGTTCTTAATTCATTTGGAATACTATCTTTTTCGTATCTATATATATTAAAATAAATAAAAGCTTCTTTACATAATTCTTTAATTACTTGAATATCTTTTTCTAATTCGTTTCCATTAGGTAAAAAATAATTTATTTCCGAAATAGATTTTCTTTCCATACCAAATATTATTTCTTGAGCAATTGTTGATTTGCCAGATCCAGATGGACCTATAATTATTATTCTTTTTGTTTGTGATAATAATTCACCACCTATTTTTCTTTCAATTAATGATCTCAATCCAAAATTTGTATTATCGTTATTATTAAATAACTTTTTCTTTGGTCGACCACTATTAGTCATAATTAGTATTAATTAGTATTTATTAATAATTAAACGTCTGCGACTGAGAAGCAAAGCTTTGAATTAAATATAGAAAAATATATTTATAATAAATATGAGTAATGTTAGTGTTAGATATTATACACATTTACCAAAGTCGAGTAATTCAAATATATCAATAAATAAATCAATAGCAAAATCATTGAAAAATATAATAAATACAAAAGATCAATGGACTGCAATAAATGATGCAAAAAATTATTATAAAATAAATTTAGCAACCGAATATTTAAATAGACTATCTAAAGAAAATATTTCTAAAAGAAAATTTGTGAAAGAGAAAAAAATATCACAAAAAACTTTAGATTCGGCACTAATATTAATTAAACAAGATCCAAAAATTAAATATAAAAATTCTGATCAATCAATTAAGTTATCATCAGATACATCCACAAGTTCTATTTCCAATATACATTCAACTGTAGATGAACAGCATTCGTCTGCATTTGTTCGCAAAAAAA
>SMLS01071722.1:0-13449 GCA_004785975.1 Popillia japonica | reverse complement strand
ATAAAAGAAAAAAAATAACTTTGCGAGAAATACATTCCACGTCTTTCAAGTTTATAAATGTAATAAATAAAAAAGACTTTATTGAAGTCATATTGATAGGGTTACAGATTTCATATTACACATTAGTAAAATACTACTATTCACCAACGAGTAAAAGTCGGAATAGTATATTATGGTATATTAGTTTGGCAGTGTATATGTCTAGTTGTTGCCAATACGTGCGGCCAACATGTAGAAGGGGGTTTATGGTTACTTTGGTGTGCTTTGGTAGGTGTTATAGTGTTGGCGTACATGTTGGGGCGAGATCCGTGTTGTGTCGGTCTTTCAATGCAGATCAAAGGGTTTTAGTGGTGTGTAGGTAGAATGATGGCCGCCGCGTCCACACGTTAGCCACGTGGCCGCACGTATTGGCAACAACTATTGGCACATATATTTGCCAACGTGAAGAGCAGGCATTAGATTCACTGTTCTGCGTATTTGGTAAACGGTCGTATTTAATGTTTTACATAAGTAATTTATGTGAGAGGTCCATTGCAGCTGCTGATAATTTTATCGATTAGTTCACAAATAAACTGTATTGTTGACTTATTTTATAAGTATCCCTACTGTTCCTTGCAAAACAACGATTTTGTAAGTAATATCTAGTGTAATAGTTAAGTATTCTATTTGCACTTTAGCAATTATCGGTAAAACAGAAAGTGGCTATAACATTCAGAATTATTTATGTTGCCTTTCTTATATAATGGAATAATTTTAGCTATTTTGAAAGAGTTCTAGGTAAAGGTTTAGAAATAAAATATCCTCTATAGATTATTTGAGGTTTATTATTATAAACCGTGGGAAATAGTTCTTCTGTTTCCGAAGTAAAAGGAGGTATGTTGCTATTTTCCTGATTTGGCTAAGAAATAGTTTGAGCTACAAGTTGATGTTGGTACACTACTTAAAATTACGTTCGTTATGGAAGCAAAAAAGATAATTCATTTGGAGTTGTTTCTACGGGTTTCGTGTTATAAGAATTTCATTTCAACTTTTTATTAATAATTTTCCATGCTACTTTTGACTTATTTTCAGAAATACGTACAAAGTTAATATTGGAATTCGCTTTGGCTTTACTTGAATATACACTATATTCCTTTCTTATCTTTGTAAACAGTTTCTCGGCTTCTTGCTTGGTTTGTTTTAAACGTCTTTTCGGAAAGCAGTAAGTAAAAAGTTTCTCGAACTGCGAAAAAAGGCTCGAAACATATCAACAGCTTCGTTCTTATATTGTAAGATTTCTTATACATTAAATTAATGTTCCGATAGCATTTTCGCAGCGTTGGTTAATTATCAATGCCATGAATTATTAATGATCTGTAAAATAAATTAAATATTGTACTACATATAATCATATTTATTTTTTGATTGACTTCTTTGTTGATGTTTTTAAAATAATTGTTTGACACTCGATGAAACTTCAAATAGGCTACATTTCATATGTTTACGTATGTTTTGTTAATACTATATTGGTACTGTTACGATATAGAGGGTGTCTACTGAATAGTCTACGAAAATAAATAAGGTTAAACCTAATGGCATGGCAACCTAAATTCCAAAAAATGAATACTTTATGTCCACTCAGTAACGAGAACTTAATATTTTTCAATCGCAGTCCGGCCCTGTAGTTTGAGCGCCACGTACACTCTATTTCTAAAGTAATGTCTCCCCCAGCCAACGCGTTCCTATCAATAACGTCTTCTCTCTAGCCGTCGAGCGATCTCAGTTACCCAGCATTTCTATAACCGAGGTCGCCCGACGGCTAGAGTACGTCCATTGGAAAGCGTTATCACAGTATAACCAGTATGGACATTTGACCAATTTTCATTGCATCGGTTTTTGTGCGCAGAGGCGAATAGTTCATCTTAACAGTATGGCGGATTGTTTATGTTTTGTGTTTTGAGAAGAATTTAACGCTCATAACTATTTATCGTGCTGTTTGATAAAGAAGTGTTCGGTGTATGTTATACTATTTTTGTTTATATATGCATATAGTGTAGTGCGTAACGTGTATATAGTATAGGAATAAGTGTAATCAGCTGTGTACTTTTCGTAATTTGGTTTGTTTTATGTATCTTATTACTAAACCTTTTTAGCTTCAATATGCATGTAATAACATACTTTTAATATTACAACTTTTGCGTTTATCTTCCGTTAATCCTTCCAATTAAATTAAATAAATAATTATATTGTATAAACAAGGGTATTATTTACAGGTGGTAGCATTTAGTTACTTTTATATATCACTACGATGAAGTTAGATACAGAATAAAGTGTTGTTCAGAAGACGGTGTGTATTTTATTCCGACCTACTCTGGAAATAAAAGTAAGCCGGTGAGGGTTACATTTCCTTTTTACAATTCAACGTTACTTTTTCAATTATCAAAATAATTAGCATTTTTCCGGTTTCGCATACATTCAATTTTATTGATTTGGTCATCCTGTTAAGATGCCCCTACCTTCACTGTATACTTAGAGGTTATTCAAAAATATACATAAAAGATCAAAGGTGCCGACACAAATGTCCATACTGGTTATACTGTGGCGTTATTGATATGAACCCGTTGGCTGGGGGAGACATTACTTTAGAAAAAGAGTGTAGATATGGACGGGCAACACAGGCAGAACGTTGAGTCATTCACAGGCATTCGTTGTCTTATGTGTACATTATGGAAGTTATACGAATACTGAGTTCATGGACATAATTTTAATCTATGGAGAAACAGAATAAAATCTTTTCCTGCACCCGTATTACATACAGAAAATCCAACGTCTGTCAGGCAATGACGACCCACGACGGGCTACCTGTTGTGAATGGTTTCGTCAAACAGAAACTCGTCTTTCAAATCTTCGATCCGTGATTCTGTTTACTGATGAATACTGCCTCACAAAAAATGGTGTGCTGAAGTAGTATATTTATCACTGGGCCGGTAGAACCCGGTAGTAATTGCGGACATTACTACTCTGAGTTTTTGTTCTCTTTCTCATCAAACAGTCCTCTTCAAGACTACCACGAATTATTTGAAAAGAAAAAACTATTAACTACGATCGCGATCTCAAATAGTAAATTATTAATTACCAGATCATTAGGTAATAATATGTCGTAGTACTTTAATATTGAAAGTTTCTGCAATGAAAAAACAAAAACACACGATTCCTACGAAAAAAAAAGACAGGTGGAAATGAATATAATTTCTAGTAAATGTGTGACCTTGTTATAATTAATTTCTGAAAACACCACATGTGCAATTTAGCTGCTTCGTAAAGAAATGCATTTATTTGCATATTCAACTCAATAAAAAATATCTGTTTATGTATGTTAGAATTTTTTGCAGCGCTCCTTTTTTTCTTGTACCATTGATCATTTGATGATTCATTCTTATGGAGAACTTTCGTACCGTGTGTATTTGGTTGCAAACTAATATTTTCGGAATTTATGCAATTGGTACCACCCCTGCTCCGTCTACGACCAATAAAATTTAATCCGAGTAGCGAGCTCTTATGCAGGTGGTCTTATCGGCTGGCAATAAACAGAATGTTTTTTAAGGATTAGAAATCGTTTGACGTTACATCTGAAGGAAAATGTAACCGATAAAACAACCTTTTCTTAAACCCATCGATTTGTTTTTTAATAATTCGTCTAAGAACTTTGTTTTTAAATAAGGTAGCAGAAAAAGCATTATTTAAGTACAATTACATATTTAGTAGGTATGCCAATTACACTCACAATGAGTGTTATCCATCGGCAAATATTAGTTTTTTGCGCTTACCGAAATCTCGAATTCATGTTCGTTCTTAAATGTTGCAAGTAATTTCTTTTTGGGAAATTATCGACATAAAGGGAAATCTGACTAAGATTTTACAATTGAATACCCAACAAAATAAGGTAGATGTTATAATATTTTAAATACAAAAAACAAAGTGATGGCAAAATTTGAGTTTCTTCGTATTACGGTCGTTGACGACCCTCAATCGTCTTGGCATGGACTGAACTAGTTTGCGGTATACTGCAGATCTATTTATCTCCACTCTTCTACGGGCCCGTTCTCCAAGTTTTTTTGCTTCTAATTTGATGTTGCCTGATCTGTTGTTCGAGGTGATGCCATAGGTTGTCTATGGAGTTCATGTCGAGAGACTGGGGAGGTGTTTTAAGAAGATAGTACGGCAAATGCAGCTAGAAGTGGAAGACCAAAGAAACTTACCGGGCGCGAGCGTTAAGCGATCATACGACAGGTACGAAAAAATCCTAAGATTAGTGCGATAAAATTGACCTCATTTATTCAACTGACCTTTAGTAAACATGTATGCACAGATACAGTTCGAAAAGTGTTACTTGGCAAAGGTTTCAACGCAAGAGTGGCTAGGCAGAATTCACTGCTTAACAATGTGAAGAGACTAAAGTGTCTCGTGTTTGCCAAACAACATACGTTAATGCCTCTCCAGACTTTTAGAAGACAGTTATTTTTACGAACTGAAGTAAATATTGGGTACAAATTGGGTACGAAATTTGGTTATTCCTCCAAGTAGATATAGTGGATAGTTTAGTTTACTTGAAAATATTAAAAACCAATCTTAAACAAAGTGCACAGAAATTGCGAATTGCTGATGACTTTTCCTTGTACCAAGATAACGACCTCAAACACTGTGCACGAGTTGTACAAGAATGGTTATTATATAATACTCCAAAATTTCTTGAAACACCTCCCCAGTCTCTCGACATGAATCCTATAGAAAATCTATGGCATCATCTAGTACAACATATCAGGCAACCTCACATTAGAAGCAAAAGAGACGCGGAAAACAGGGTCACAGAAGAGTGGTGCAAAATAGATCCGCTGTACCTATAATACCGCCAAATTAGTTGAGTCCGTGCCAAGATGATTGAGGACCGTTAGCGATGCCAAAGGTGGTGTTACAAAATATTTAAATTTTGCCATCACTTTGTATTTAAAATAGCTGTATAAATACTTTTGCGTTGCGTTTATACTGCATGTTTATCCAATAAATAACATAACAATCACACTATGTACATTTTATTTCTTTGTATGGCAGGTGAACATTTGAAATAGATGTACTTCTACGTGACATCTGTTAAATATTTCTATTAGCAGTAAACATAGTTTTATAAACACTTATTCCTTATTTGCATAGCTGTATGAATACTTTTGCTGCTCCCTGTAGATAGTAAACTGAGAAACGTTTACATTTTATAATAATACCTAAATAGATACTATTTAACAAATAAATTATACTTTAGCCAGTTAATAGTTATTATTATTAGATAAAAAAGGAATTTTACGAATAAATTCAACAAGTACGTGTTTCACAAACTTTGAATCGGAGTTAATTCAGTACACGGCATTTTCGTATTTATAAAGGTTCTTTTTATGCTGCGGTAGATCAAACGCATACATATGAGAGTCATAAATCGAAAGAAAGAAATATTTTGATGGGCGTGACAAACAACAGCTGGCTTTTTTGTAAAACCAATAAGGTGTCTGGACCGTTATATTGCGCGTGGGTAGATGGAAATAAAGGTCCAAAGTACAGACGAAAAATATTACATTGAATGAACCATCAAGTTATCAATGCTTGTACACACGTGTCAGGCCCGGATTCAACAAAATTTAGTACTTTTTAAGGAAAAATTATTTTAATATATGATCGTAATTTTTTTGGATTTACCTTTCTTGTGATATTAGTTTTATACTTTTTAATTTTCCGACACTCTTCATTTGACACCCTGTATAATTTAACTACATTTGCAGTTTGTGGATAATGAATTAAAATAAAATACGCACATAACATTAAATTAATTGTCAGGATAATGATTACGCGTAACTATTAATGTTGCTAATATGGAATGAGTGTCTTTACACAGCGTTTACTATTAGTTTCTCTAATTATACTGTAATGTAGTGTGTACTTACTTGGAATAAGACATACTTTGTTTATGTTGTTGTAACGATTGTTTTTACGCACAGAGTTTACTATTAGTTTATCCAATTATACTGTAATGAACTGTATACTTACCTTAGAATAAAACATACTTTTTATAGTTTAGGTCTGCAATTAGAATTTTTTTGTTCTAACTACATATTTTATATTCAGAGTTTTTTAATTGAATATTTTAAATCAATAAAAGCTTGTGCATATCTAAGGGTGGGCATTCGTGTGAGGTGCATTCAAACGCAAACATCGGGTGTTCAGACTGAATATTAATACGCTCTCTTTAAATTTTAGGGCCGACTATATTCGTTGGATATATTTGAGTAGTTGCTTGTAGTAGTTATAATTGGTACAGCCGAGCTCATTCTAACTGGAGTCATATTAAACGAGATATTGATCTAAAAGACGGAGATGACTTTTTCTTTGACTGTATACCGGTTCCGGCAGGCTTCTATGGTCACCCGATTTCCGATATTGCACGAGCCCGTGAAGTTACTGGGTCATTGTCGCGATATACTGTGAGCAGTCTGCAGTATCTATTCACTATAACTAACTGTAACTAACTATAACACATTATTTATCATACTTGCAAACGTTAAATATCCGTCCAAGATGCATATGATGATGAAGTGGCTGAAGCTCCCAATTACTTGCCGCGCTTGTTCGTGCAATGTCGGGTGACAATAGGAGCCCGCCGGTACCTGTATACAATGTTTTGTAATACTACACAAATATATAGTTAATTTGCTGCAACGTTTAGGCATTGTGAATGTTTGTTTGAAACAAATGATAATAAATGCAATACCTCGAAAAATCAATCAATTGCCATATTTCTAGGTGCTTTATTTTTTATTCATGAAAAAAATGTAAATTATTCTACGTTTATAATAATTGTAATCATGATCTTCCCTAAAGTAGCAAAGAGACACGTTACATAATTAATTTGTATAATAAATGATATCTACAATAGTTTCACCAACATAATTGATGTGTTTTATCGTCTTTAGAGACTATTCCTGGCATTATATTAACACTTGTTGCCATTATAGACAAATAAAGAGAAAAATTGTACAATATACATTATACCACCAGTATTCAATATCAGCAACTTCTTGACAACTGGCGATTATATATGTACATGTTGGTGAGCCAGTGATGTAAAATTCGATTATTTGTACAATTCCCGAAAAGTCTTAATTGAAATTAATATAATAATTAAAATTGCCCACATTAGTTTATCCTTTCGTGGGAGGTACATTGACTTGTAAATAAAAAAGGAACATCATGTACACAAGCAATAAATAAGCTAAATAAAAATCTTAATAATTAATGAACAACGTGGTGATATTGTTACTGGTGATTAAAAAATTTAATTGTGTATTCACAGTGAGCACTTTGTTGCACGCATTCATTTAATGTCAATCCAGAATCACCACTTCATCACTTTTACTTTTCAATGGCCGCCACGGTTTCCGAGCTGCTCTTCTTAGTTCTATTAAAGGTATTTGTTTACGCATTTTCCTGTGAACAAATTATTTAACATAAGAAAAAATCGAAATGTTTGACGTAAATGGTATTTACGTGAAATTGTTTTCTTTCATTAAAATATTACATATAAACTTATTTATTATAATTATTTCAACACATACATTAATTAAATTATGATGAAGTTAATATAACTACTATCTACAGATACAAAGTATTGAAATCAATATTATTTATGTAAATATTTTATAAAGTATAAAACAGTTACGTAGCGTTAATAAAAGTCAATAATTTTAGACATTAAACAATATAGGTCGCACATATGTATATGTTTTCAGACCTTTAAGTAATCTCTTTCCTATCAGGAAATAGAATATTTTAGATTTTAAAGAAATTTAACATACTAATTTTAGAAGTTTCTTATCAACAACTTAAAGCTACATACTTGCTATTTTCTGTAGCCCTAAAATAAACGTCGTCTGGAGCATCCATCCAACTTATCACTTGTTTACGACCGGAGCCGATTCTGGTCATATGCGGTATTTTTGGTTTACCGTTGATTTGCGAAATATGTCTTGGCAGTGTTTGACCAGGTATAATGTTACCTGGAATTATGGGAGCATATTGATCTGGAGTTCTTCGATTTATTAATGTGGTATCTTTGGTTAGCCTTTTCTGAGGAGGTCCACTTATCACGGAACCTGCAGAGATGTTAAGTTCATGAAGAAGAAACAGATGGAAATGTACATTAAATATCAGTAGACTATGAAAATATACACTACTGTGTAAAAAATAGGAATGCGTGTAGAATTTATACAAAAAGTAATTTGCCGGGTTTGAGAATAATTAATTGTATTAATTTTGTGCTCGAGTTACACACAATTATGTAAAGCAGTCATTGGAAAATATAAATGTTTAGACTAGATTTGTCCTTGTTTATAGCGTATGTAGGATTCTAGATACCGCATGGTGCATATAGAGACTACTAAAATCTAACATTGTTTAATCCAGCGGGAAGAACTTTCGATTACTATCCATAAATAGTTGATTTGAAGGTTATATCACTTCACAAATACTTTATGGAGTTTGAAACTAGTGATTGCATTGGTTTTTATCATTATATCTTTACATGTATTTCACTTTCAATAAATTATGGTTTTGCCATCGTAAAGATATGTCTAAAATTGTTATCTCGTTGAAATGTCCGCCGGAACAGCACTTCTTTTCAGCATAAGAATTTGTAACGTTTACGTCAAATCACGATGAAATTTCCATTACCGTGTATTGTTTTTTTTATAGTACATTGAAGGGCATATTCTGTTCCTGCTAGTTTATTCTATTTGATTCAAATAAACATATTTTTGGCTTATTGCTTCCGAAAATATTCCGCTGCATGAGGCGTCTTCAAGTGATATGAAACAAACCTCTCGTGATCATTACGGTGTTCATATCAAAATTTGTTTGATGTTTTTATCTGACAGAAGTGATACATTCATTCATCTGCACTAATGCATTCATCGTAATGGTTAATTGTGCGGACGTTTATCTATGTTACTCATTTTTTTTCTAGACATAATTTTTTTTCATACGCCGATAAATTGTATTGGTTCACATCTATTTTGTTACACAATTACTATTAATTGTGAGCGAAAACTCTGCAGATTTGTTGTGGTTAGGCCAGATACCTATGTTATTTGATGAGCGATATTGCAAAAATAATACTGTAAAAACACAATAATGTATTTGAATTGAAGCAATATCTCACACCTATTTTTTGTACGGTAGTGTATCTATTACACTGGTACCAAAAATTTACAGTTTGTTAAGATTTGTATGAACTTACCATCATCCCAATCCAGATCAGAATAGAAGCCAATAATACGAATAAAGTAGATATTAGTCAAAATAGTAAGAGCATTAAAAAAAAGAACAATATGTACACGTAGAAGCAATATTTCTACATAAACTACTATATGAATAGTACAGCGACTTACATAAAAAGCATAGAATTCGTATACATGTTATCGCATACCATTTAATCGTAATCTTTTATATTCTAGAAAGCCACCATGTTTTGTTTAAATAAATGCGTGACACTATTAACAGATGCGCTTATGTTCTTTTGACAAATAACTACAGCTTCAGTCAACATAATAAAAAGTTTAATAACGAAAAGCAGCTAAAGTAAATGTTCAAAGTGAATTCCTTTATTTTCAATGTCACTCTTCGTTTTATTCTATAGAAGGCACACATGCAATTTTATGTATTTTGTCTAGCTGTAGTAAATTCCTCTAATCTATAACAATTTGTCAAAGTTGGAGATTGAGGCGGAAAGTTTTATTAGATTGTCAAACTTCATCAACTTTAATTTATTCTTGTATTTTGACCTGTTGGAATTTATCACTATGTGACTGATCCAAAAACTTGGAATAAATTATTTGGATACTTTTCCGCGTTTATAGTACATATACTTAAAGAATCCTGGGCCTCACTGCATAAGAATCAGTAAGCGTTGCAATAAGTTATGTGGGTTTTAAGTTACATCCAAACTGTTGTTTATTGCTATTCTATGGTAAAAAAATACCATGCTTCGTTCGAGAAGAAGTAATCAAGAACGTCACTAATATCCATTGATGTAGCACCTGTTGCTAGTGATTACGCCGCGTTTCATGATCAGTGGGTAAGAGCTCCTGCATGCAACTAAAGTTGTGTGGAAACTATGATTCTTTCAAGTTATTATTACATATCCTATGTGAAAGCTTATCTTGTCATAAAAACCTTCGAAGAAGCTTCTTAGGCGACGAAGTTATATATTTTTTCCACAACTGAAATACTTTCAGACGCCCGGTTAGTTGATTGGCTACCACCTTGTTTTCGAGTTACAAACCATATTTCATAAAATTGGCGAGCAGGTTGGTGATTGTTTTGCCACAACAAACTTTATCGCATTATTAGAATAGTCTGTCCGATATTCTTCTATATGTGCCTGGAATAGTGTGACTTTCTCCATTTTTCAATCTTATCTCCGGAAGTAGTTTTTGATAATTAATTTGTTTTAAATATGTTTGTTAAAAACAAATAAATACAGAATAGTTGTTCATGCCCTTCTAGAGGGTAAAAGTATTCGATCACATGGTACTTATATACAAAAAGGTTATTGGAGATAAAAATGTGTGAATACAACCGTGGCATTTTTGAACATTAAGCCAAAAGAATTTTTTTTTGAACGATCTTTTATGCATTTATCCTTTTTGTGTTTTACACTGTACCTTTGGTGATGAAATAATGTCCATCTTACAAGTAGATGCCAAATTAAAACAATCATATTAAACGGAGAATGTATGAACTACGTTTAATATGCCATGTTGTTTGCTAACAGTATTAATATTTTAACCCGTTATTGATATACCAAATAACAAAAATTTAAAATTGATTTTATTTCTTTATTATGGGCTTGCAAAATATAACTGTAAATTTCGATTGTCAAATAAATATTATCTTTAGTTATACGAAAACTGGTTATTGTCTAATTTTTTGTTTTTTTTTTTTGCATGATATTGTTGTAATAATATGAATAGAATATCAATGATAATTACTATTAAATACGTATGCGTAACTTTGTCATTTTATTTTGTACGTTCCTCTAACCCAATGGTTAGATTGTCACTATGCGGATCTCCAATTGTTGTTTGTATCAAGTTGTAGTTTAGAAAACAAATTTAGTACTACTTACTGTCAACGCCATTAAATTCTTCAAATGATCTCTTTTTAAGAGATGGTGACATACTGTTCAACGGCACTTTCTCTGCTTCAGGTTTGTTAGGAACTCGCTCGTATAGCAAACTACCATCAGGTGCTTTAGGTGGTTTAGGGAAAGC
This sequence comes from Popillia japonica, assembly GCA_004785975.1. Lineage (NCBI taxonomy): Eukaryota > Metazoa > Arthropoda > Insecta > Coleoptera > Scarabaeidae > Popillia > Popillia japonica. Next base: position 2,101 of record SMLS01071722.1, on the reverse strand, counting down.
TACGTGTTCCGGCTTAGGCAAATTTTCTTTGTCCGTAAGAATCAACCATTGAGGAACTACACTTCCCGGATTTCCGAGTTTTGTAGCTATATTCGTCACACTCCCTCTATTTTTCTTTCTGTATATTAACAATTGCATCATTTCGCTAGGAGTCTTACCAATCGTTAAAGCATGACATTCTTGTTTTACCGCTTGGATATTGATGGCGAAAAATGGTGCCCTTGCCGCATGTCTGGGCCTCATAATATGTTTACACAATCTCCTTGATATCCTCGTAATTGGCGTTGTACATAAGTAAAAAGCTGTACGCGTTTTCATAATTGGTCTCGGAGAACCCGATCGTACCATAACGCCATGCGATGTGGCATAGTGTCGAGTAAGATGTGCTTTAAGCTTAAATTCTTTACCGCAACCACCTATGTGACATCGATGAGGTCTATGAGGTAATGAGGCTATCCGATCTTCATCTACATCACTGCCCGATTTCTTTTTGGCGGCGGTAATGTCAAATTCATTGTCGCCAAATTTTGTTGGTGCTTTAAGGCCACCATAACGTTTCCAATACTGCCAGCAGGATTGACACAGTCGACATTGCATATGAGACGGGCCCCAGGCATACCATTGACTTGCTACAGTCACTGAAAAAATATTATTTTTAATTAATTTAAGTAACAAGTTAGACAAGTTATCGATTAAGTAACAATATTTTCTTTATAATGGAGAGCTTAAATTAAATTGTAAGTTTAATTAAAACTAATACGGAACAAGATATTAGATCAAGCGCCAACATTTATTGTGAATGTCGTATCATTTTTTTGTTTTTGTAATAATGCATAACGCACGATAAAGTACCTTATAAATAATACTACAGCAACGCACTTGCGCTTGTACATATTCATGCATAAATTAAATTGACTTATCTGTTACAGTGCAACAGATAAGTCAATTAAACGATTTCGACATAATGATCAATAGCATTTCCACATTCTTGGTCGAAATTCGTTTAAAGAACCACATAAACACAGTAAAAATAGAACAGCCGAGGTTAATTCGTATCTGCCAGTGCTGTTCTTGTGATAAACAACTTTCTTCTAAATATTCCTAAATCTGCAGTAAATCTACAGAAGGAAACGCAGTATCGCAGTATTAAAGAGTTTGTCAATGCATATAGAACAGTGATGTTACAACACAGATTACAACTTTACGCATCATTATTATTTATATGATTACTGAGTTAGAGGACCCTTGATATTGAGTAATTGAAAGGAGCAAAAGAAGTTAAAATATTGACATGTCTATCCGTATCGTTTTAGTTAAGTCACGGGGGTCAATTTTAAATAGGCAAAGAGAGAACTTTTCAGGATTAATATTCGCCACCAATTCTAGATAGCGCTGTTTCAGGGCTTTTATGTTGTCGTTGTAAAAATTTATGTTGGTAGGCTTATATCAATGTGTTTGTAATTCACGTCCGACTTCCGTTTAGATATAAACGTCAATTATCGCAATTAACGTCATTAATGGTCGTTAATATCACCTGATATCACCATATTTAGTAATCCGTGATACGCGTGTGTTCATCAAGCATTAATATCAAAGACAATTCTTGATATTCCCTGCATTTTGATAAAAGGTAAATTTTGTACTTGACTTCCGCGTGTACTCACTTAGTAGTTCCAAAACAAAATGGCTGGCAGACAATATGAAATAAAAAATTAAAGGTATGAAATAATTACGGAAAATAGAGACGATGGAAGAGGAGGAGTCGCGAAGATCCGAAATTCCAGATTGTAGCAGCTAAAATTGAGAACCTTTGTATAGCATCTACGTAGCTATGTATCTCCCATCAGATACCCTTGTAAGGGAAGAGTCTTAGATTGAACGTATCCAAATTTGACATGATACATTCTTTATAGCTGGTGATATGAACGCTAATCGCTAATAAACGAGATATAACACCGTTAAGTACTTTGCTATTTAATGGTATATGTATATGACCTCGCTATAATGCCTAGTTTTCATTAGTAGAATTAGTAGTAGAGTAACTAGCGCACTTTTTAGTCGAGCTAACTCGACTCTACCTACTTTGGTAGAGTTCCTGTTT
>SMLS01071721.1:0-21657 GCA_004785975.1 Popillia japonica | reverse complement strand
ATTACAATAGATATGTCATTGATCAATTTCATCAAAAGTATTCGGGTGTTCTTATATTTCCTATGAGTGTGCAAAAATTCATCAAAAACCTTCTGAGAACGGATTGTAAACAAAGTGCCATTTGATATTGAAGAAGGTGCTACGACTATAATATAATTGTATAATCTATGGACAACAACTCTACCATTCCGTTAAGTAGACGACCTTTGTAGCTAACAATGAGCAAATCACACATTCACAATATCTTAAAACGGCTGCAAATAAAAGCTTAGAAACCAGTTTTTAATCAAAATCTAGGCGACGTAGGACAACAGCTACTTCTTTCTTTATGAATGGATGAGAAAATCGTTTTAAATGAATGAAGCTTTTATAAAAGAATTATGTTTGCCAACAAAGCGCCATTTTCTACTAATGGAACAGTTTTGTCTCAAAATGCGGACAATTTTTTCGAAAGGTTGACATCTGGTGTACTATATCATGGGAAGGAATAATAGGACTTCACTTTTTTGATGGTAACACAAATCAACATACCTATCGGTGTGGATACCTTTAGTTTAGCTTTAGTAATTGGTTAAATGATAAGTTTGGAGATAGATGGGTTGGAACAAGCGAATCAATTAGATGGCCTCCAAGAAGCCCAGGTCTCACAATTGCAGATTTTTTATCTTTGAATACGTTTGGAGTAGATAGTTTAGAGTTAACCGTTACCCAATGATTGGGATGCTTTGAAAGATTGCATGCGACAAAGATTTTGATAAATTTCAAGCTAGGCTAGAATTGTGTGTTGGAAAGGGAGGAGGTTTATTCGAAGAAAACTGTATTTCTTTATTCTCTGTTCAAATTACATTAATATTTAATTTTAATTAAAGCAAATATTGTAATGTCGTTGTTCCCAAGCAGAGAAGAAAAATCCATAATAGATTATATTATAATAGAAAAAAATAACAGAAAATTAATAAACGATGTATGCGTGAAAAGAGGATATGAAATCTATAGTGACCACTATTTAGTACAAGCAAAAATTAAACAACGGAATACCTACGGAATAGTAAAATCATATAGGAAACCCAATAACGAGGCAGAAAATATAAAAAGCTATAAATTGAGAGAGAAAGAGGTAGCAATAAAATTTGAAAAAGCCATAAATATAGAAATGGAAAAATTTGATGAAATGATAACAACATCAACACTAGAAGAAATATGGACGGAATATAGAAATACAATATTAGAAACAGCTAAAAAAATATTCGGAGTAAGTAAAATTAAAAAAAATAAAAAGAAAACGGCATGGTGGACTGAAAATTTAAAGAAGCACGTTAAAAACAAGAAACGAAAATGGCACATATATTTAAGTAGTAAATCACAAGAAGATTATAAAATATACCAAGAGAATTGCAAAGAAGTTAAAAAATTAGTGAGAGAAGCGAAGCAAAAATCATGGAATGAGTTTGGAAAAAAATTGGAAGATGATAGTAAGGGAAATCAAAAACTCTTCTACAAGGCACTAAAAATATGAGAAATAAAAATGAAATTGACACAATGTCTATCAAAAGTGCTGATGGGAAGTTATTAACTGAAGAAAACCAAATAATGCAAAGATGGAAAGAACATTTTGAACAATTACTAAATGCTAGCAATATACTACAATGGAATGAAAGTGAAATAGCAGAAAAGACTGAGGAAACTGATATAGAAGCTATTACAGAAGATGAAGTGGAAGAAGCAATAAAGAAGTTGAAAAATGGAAAAACACCAGGAGGAGATAAAATAACAGGAGAAATGCTAAAAAATATGGGAAAAAAAGGAAAAGATATATTAAAACAAATATACAACAAAGTATGGAAAGAAGAAAAAATACCATCGGAGTGGACATTAGGGATGATACTACCTATTTTTAAAAAAGGAGACCGGAAAGACTGCAGTAACTATAGAGGAATAACTCTACTAAGCACAGTGGTAAAAGTATTCGAGCAAATATTAGAAAAGAAACTCAGAGCAGTAACGGAAAGAACTTTATCTAATTCACAAAGCGGGTTTAGAAAAGGAAGAAGTACCCAGGACCATATTTTTACAATCAAAGAAATCGTGAACAAAACACTAACTTATAATAAAAAGGCGTACTTTGCATTCATTGATTTGGAGAAAGCGTTCGATAGAGTACCAAGAAAAGAATTATGGGAGACATTAAAAAAGAGAAATGTCAGTAACAAATTGATAAAAGTGATCAAGTGCCTGTATGAAGAAACCAATAATTGTATAATCAAGGATAATAGAAAATCAGCAATATTTAAAACAAATGAAGGGGTAAGGCAAGGTGGAGTACTCAGTCCGCTGCTGTTTATTATATACATGGACGAGATAATTAGAGAAAGCAATACAGAAACAAAACCAATGCTTGTAGGATATAGAAATTTACAACCAGTAGAAATCTCTGAGTGTGCATTTGCCGATGATATGGTGATTAGTGCGAGTACTGAAAACAACTTACAGGACAACCTGATAATATGGAAAAATATATTGGAAAAAAAAGGAATGAAACTAAATAAGACCAAAACAAAAGGATTGATGGTGGGAAAAGAAAAACAAGAATGCATATACTTCTAGACGGAATAGAATTAGAACAAGTAGACACATATCAGTACCTAGGTATTACAATAGAAAAAAACGGAAATAACGATATCGAAATAAATAATAGAATACACAAAGCGAATAATGTGTACTACGCAATGAACAAAGGATTAATTAACAGAAAAGAAATCTCAAAAAGAACGAAAATGACAGTATTTAAAACAATATTTAGACCAATACTCACGTACGGGTGCGAATCCTGGATCTTAAACCAACGACAGAAAAGTAAGCTGCAAGCGGTTGAAATGAAGTATTTGAGAAGAGTAGAAGGTTTGACAAGAAGAGATAGAGTACGAAATGATAGAATAAGAGAAGAACTAGAAATACAATCATTACAAGAATTCATCGAGCAAAGACAATTGAGTTGGTGGGGGCATTTACAAAGGATGGACAATGAGATACCGGTAAAGAGAATATGGAGAGCAAGAACACAGGGGAGAAGGAGCAGAGGAAGGCCTAAAGAAGTATGGGAAAATGTCATAGGAAGGATTATAAATAAAAAGGGAAGGACATGGGAAGAAGCAATGCAACTGGCTCAAGATAGGAAGACATGGGCTACATTTGTCTACGATTAAAATTGGAAAGCAACCTCGACACCCAACTTGGGTAAAAGAGGATTATCGATTATATATATACATATTTTGCTGTATATTTATTACAAACCGTGACACGGCCAATACCCGGAAACCCTCATAATATTATTATAATGATGTAAAGATACTGACGAATTTTTGTACGACAGTTGGGATCTCGACTTCTTCATTATTGAAAAAAGGTGGCACATCACATAAATCGCAGATACACAATGAGCTTGAGCAAAGTAGTGATATGATGTAAGTATATTTTACAAGAAGGGAGCAAGCTCCTTAGCTTGTTAGCAGGATTAGTTTTTCTTGCGCACAATAATATGTTGGCTTGCATATATTTTAACTGTAGAGAATGGTTAGGATATATTTTGGTTAGAAATATACGTTCAAATCTAACTTCTCAAAAAAAATCGCATTTAGAATGATTAACAGAGATAAGATAGATCGGAATCTAATATTAAATGTATCTACTAGATTAAGCAAGAAATGATTATGATACTAGGAAAATATATTGCTGTAAGTGCTGGAGTTCAAACTTTATTCATTGATTATTTTTCTCATGAGTGAATTTATACCCACCGATTTTAACTTTTTTGAAACGCTGCCAACCTTTCTTTGCCTGCAGTCCCTCATTTGCCGTCGCAATAAAGAAGAATTATTTCGAATGGATAATGTCAGTTTTCACGTTTAGTTTGGGAATGATCTAAATAATTGCGCATACATTAATGGTAAATAAGGAGCATGCCGTTTAAAAAACGAATGTTAATACAAGTATCATTTAATATAAAGCAATACTCTACAGTAGAATATCATATTTGAAGATATACAGTAATAATTCTTTGTATTTTCCATAAAAGATTTTTCAAAATGTGTTTAGCAGTAAAGCATTACTCAAACTAGATCTATATTTTACGTAAGCAAGTACCGAGATAACATAGTATACTCGTTCAAGTGCATGATAATCAGTAAATATCATATTTTGCGAAAACGAAGTTGGGCGATTTCACTAGCATATTTGAATTTAATCTCTTGGGTTAAATTACATCCTGAGGTAGTTACTCTCGTCGGTGCAGTCAAAACATTAATATCACCCGTAGCATATTAATTGCAGTATAACTTATTTAGTGTAGCAGGTAGACTTTGTAAGCTATCGTGTAGAACTATAACTGGATTGCAGCAATTATCTGCTTAGCAATATACAGGCATGCTTGATGCATATGACGTAAACCAACAGTGTCTAAATATTTAGCTGCCTTTGCTTCTATTTAATATTTGCTCTTGTTTCAGTTGCTGGTGGATTAGGTACTACAAGGTAAGCACTAAACATTTAAATATCTAATTTAACTTATTGTTAGAAGTCTTCACCGAATGGCTGGAAATTATGCATAATAAGGGTGTTTAGTATGAAACAGAACCTAATTACGAATACTACGGCTATACGGCAGAACTAAAAGCCTGCATGAACTACACTAAAATGTACAGAAACTAAATAGTTTCAGATAGAGAAGTTTTACGGGAATAAAACAACAGAAAAGGTAAAAAAATCTACACTACTTATCAAATGGAATGTTACTATTGGAAATCTATCGAAAGCACAAAATGCAACAGTTCGATAAAAATTCAAGCGCACAAATGAAATGAACGCATGATAAATATAATAATATAATTAATAGCATCGCGATAGTGCTAAATATACATACATAGATTCTAGGTACACAACCAACTTATTAGTATAGGCTATATTTTAATACTTTTAGGGTCCACATTCAATTTTAACTGATCGTTGTGCGGTTAAAAGTTTTGCTTACGTAAATATGTATATCCAGGTTTTTGAAGAAAAGGAAAAAATATTTTAAACATCTTTACCGAAATTAGTATGTACTAAAAAATCATGACTATTCAGTTTTTAGGTACATAAAGTAAAATATGCTGTTATATTTTTTTCTTTGGAATTAATTTCTTGTTCAAGTTCACTTCAATTTTTATTACATGTATTCCATACCGCAAAATAACTATTTTTTAAACGTTGTCTTACTGGACTTGTAAATCTTATTGACATTTTAGGCGTAACTGAGTCGAAAACTTTAAGTACAGAATCGAGGAATTGTTTTTAGTTAAATTGTTAAAGTGATTGTGGTGCCCAGGTTACATATCTCTGTTAATCTGTATTTGGGGATATGCAAAATGTGCTACTCTACTTCTTCTAGGTTTTAACTATGTTAGAGAGAGACCTCCACTGAGTACCCAGGTACGAGCTGTTATCCTAGCATGGTCTTAGATTCTAAGAAAAATTTACTTTGTTGTGCGCGTTCTTTTTATACCGTTAATGTTGGTCCTCGTATAAACAAGCGTTCGTAGCGCTGTGGACTGGATCTATCCCTACCAGCCTGGTGGCTCGCGTTCGATTCTTGCCGATGGATTTTTTGCATCTTATAGTGCGCAATATTAAGAATTATATTTTATGCAAGTTATTCATAAATATTTTTATTATTAATAAATAAATTCGAAGCAAATCTGCCGTATAACGTGTATTTTGAATTTGACAAACGAATAGTATAATGAAATTAGTTCATTCCGTATCAATTTCTTCACTTGCTACGTCAGAATTCGATAAAGTCGACGAGCGCCAGATCGATTTTAAAAATGACAGCTCTGCAGGCGTACTGTCTCATGAGTAACACAGCCAAGCACATGTCGTTAACGGTTAAAAAAGGTGTTCTTTCGTCTACTAATAATTTTGCAATTAATGAAATTATGAATAATTTGCATTAAATATAATTGTTAATATTGTGCACAACAACATGGAAAAAAATTCGACGGCGGAAATCGAACGCCAGCCACCAGGGTGGCAGACGTAGATCCAGTCTATAACTCTACGCATGCTTGCTTACACGAAGACTAGCATTAACGGTATAAAAAACGCGATTTTTCTCAGAAACTAGAGTGCGTTGTGATAAAAGAACTATGAAGAATTATGGCGGACAACCCAGGTGTTCCCCTTGTGAGATGTATCGGAGCGTTATTATCTCAAAACCAAATGCGTTGACGCATCTTGATTGAAATATCTTTAATAAAATTGCCAGACCAGGCCCTAAAAAGTAAGAATAGAATTTGGCATATCTATGGGGAGAAGAAATGGGGACAGGCATTCGTGTGGGCCTAATTACTACCTCAGAGTGTCTATGGAACTCCAGTTCAACATATTTTAAGTGAAGGTAACTACTATAAACTTCTGCACCATAAAGAACCTGGCGATAGAGATGTACGAATGTATGTACATATATGGAATTTAAGACAATTGCGACAAAATAACCACGTTACTCTTTAGTCAGTGATAATAAGCCACCAAGGCTTTAAAGTGAACGAAACGGCATATAAGTTTGTCAAAGAAACATCAAAATGTCTTTTATGGGACTTAGTTCTTGTCTAGTCAACAAAATAAGCAAGAAACAAATGGGAGGACCACGGAAAGGTCTCCCACTGGCATAGCACACCGGAACAGAAGCAGGTGAAGGCACTTATCGTGATCACATAACTTAGCAAAGATTGTGCTACCTTTCAGCAGAGAGGACCTTGAACTACTGGTACGATTTTTGACATATTATGCGGCCGTAACATACCATCTATACAAGATCTAGAAAGCTAAAGATCACGTCTGCCGTTTAAACCAAGAAGCAACATTACAATAGCCCTATGCAAGTCGCAATGATTAAAGGTAACAATTTCACGGCTCTCAAATCTTATCTATGGAAAGAAAAGTCTCATTCTCTATCGACCACACCACATATTTAGAAGTCACCTATGCTGATGATCTACTTTTCGTGTCAGCTGTGTGCTTGGGTATATCGGTATAATGGCAGTGTATGTGTGTTCATAAATTCATCATTATGGAATATTGATTGAACATAAAATAGGCTATTAGCTCTTTGAAACCTGAATGGATAAAATTCGTCCTTTACTATAATATGCTTAAGTTTTCTATAACGTATGCAAGCTTTTTTCTTATAAAACAATTATTTTCGGAAATGAGTCTTAGTACTCAACTTCAATTTTTATTAACAACGCGTGAGTAGCGCCATTAACAATGAATATATAGACAATATCTATGTACTTTTTTAGTCATTATTGTAGTGACCAACAATGGTTAGGCTCTTTCTGATGTAGTAATTAGAGTAGTACATTTTGAAAATAGGAAATAAGCTAGAAAATCGAAGAGGTACCTTACGTATTGATTATTGGATTAAAGTAAAAGAAATTTACTGACTTTGTACACATTTACTGTAATCGATAACGAATAATGTCTGCATCATGTAATAACCTTGCATGGATATTATTTTAACTGTGCGGTAGATACGATGGAATTTCGTATAGATTTGGTCCTTATTGGTTGTGTTTGCATAAATTGTACGATCATAAACTAAGTTTACTTTATATTAATACTCTTGTTGGTTTAAGCTAATTACAGCAAGAGAAACCACAGTAAAGCACAAAAGGAACTATATGCAATTACTATTTTGAAGAGCAACTACAGGGAAGCGACTAGTAAATATTTATTTATCGACAAATTTAATAACCGAAAATTAACTATGTTCAGTATAGATGTAAATTACCTAGTCTTTTTCTATTACACTGTTACTTCTTAAGTTGTGCTGGAAGTAAGTATACTTTATAGCTATATTAATTGCATTTTTCTCCCAAATCTATAATTATTCTAGTACACATAAACTACGGAAAGTTATCATAGAGACAATATGTTCCTGTTTCGATTAAACACCTATCGCATATTTACAAAGTTACCAAAGAAATGGGAAACTGCGACATCGAAAGCGGAAGACCAAAATGAGAAAACATAATTCCCTAGAACCAGTTTTAAAGGATGTCGTAAAGGAGAGATTTTAAAGTTATGAGAGGGGAGCATACTAAAGAACGGGTTGTTGAAGCCGCTTTTAATTAATATCATAAATTAATGTAAATTGAATCGCTGTACATAATTAGTTAGAAGTGAGTTAATGCCGTTCCCAAAGCGGGCGATAATATCAAATTTGCATACAATGGACCGCACAAAGAGACCTCTAATGTCATCGAGGAGCAATAGCTTCTGATTCTTAATGGGGTGGAAATAATGGGAAGGATACTCTATTTTTGTTATTCAAAAGTCTATGCAATCATGGTAATCGCCACGAAATCAATTTTCCGGTTTATTTCAAGGAAAACGATAGCACGAAGTAATAATGTTCTTCTCAATTCTTGTTTCTATCATTTAAATTTAGGTGGTTGCAATATTTTTAAACTAATTATTTTACACATAAAAACGTTACCGTCACAGTGTTCAGCAAAATTAAGGAAAGTACTAGTTTAAAAGAATTCTACGATATCCGCGTATTACCTGGTTGAGTTTCGAAGATTAAGACGTTTACTTAAAGATGAGTGCTGCACTTCATATACGTGCCATCACAACTGATTGAATCCAATATAATCTCAAACTCCGAGACGTTTTGGTCATTTGTGAATAATTGAAGAATACCTGGTCGTATGATATGCAACAGTGCAGTTTTAACCCAGCCAATGGAAATTGTAAAGCTGACGTGACTTCGGGAGCTGATCAGATACCTACTATCCTTGTGCGAGAGTGTGCTGAAGGCTGTGCGTACTCTTTAACTCTACTGTACAATCTTATTCTACAAAAATCATCTTTCCTGTGCGTCTGAAAGATAAGTATGATAGTCCCAGTATTCAGAAGTGGCGACCGGGATGGTACAACCAATTATAGGCCTATAAGTATTTTACATGACTTTGCAAAAGTCTTTGAACAAATTTTGTACCAAGAAATATATTGTAAATGCAAGCCTTACTTGTCCATTAATCAATATGGATTTGTCTCTAGTAGATCGACTGTGACGGACTCGGCCATCATAACCCAGCAAATTTCTATAGCGCTAGACCGACGTCTACAAGTGGTTGTGACTTATGCCGGTTTCTCGAAGGCGTTGGACCGCACAGATCATGACATACCTTTATCGAAACTGGATATTACGAGATTCTGTACTTCTTTGCTGAGATTGTTTTCATCTTCCTACTTTTGTGGGTCTGGATCATACATCAGTCTACAAATCTACCCTGTGGGTTTTATTGCTATTTTAGTTATAAATACTGTTAGATAGTGCTGCACCTCGAAAAAGCGATGAAATCGTATGTACGTAGAAGTAACAAGGATTAATTGGACAAGTAACAGTTGTATCCATTATTACTTATGCGATGTCTATGAGGTGGTCGTGAACGCTGATATAAGGTGCTTAAAATCAGTAAGTACAATCGCTTGGGTTTAACGGGAGTGTCAACAGTTGCAGAAGTTGGAAGTACTGCTGGATTCCTGCTCCTCATAGTAGAAATAAACGCAAAAAAATCAGTTTAAAAGTTGGGCCAAATTGTCATTCCTTCTTTTCGAGATTGCCAGCTATCAATCCATGCTAGATATTATGGAGAGAATTGAAGAGACAATAGCTTCTCTTCTATCAATCCTTTAGAAATTGTTACTCCAATTGGGTGGCAAGTTGACAGTAGAGCTATTTATAGTAAGTGAGGCAGAATGCTTTTAAAGAATCTTCTGGGGTGTGGCAGTACGTTGTTATACTAGAAACGGAAATATACACAAAAACAAATGCTGCGTATCTGCAATTGGAGGAAGATTATACGAGCATGAGAATTATAGCGTAAGCCAGATCTCAGAGAGTTGCGAGTTCACGAGGAAAGTTTAGAACTCTTTCCTTTGTAACGAGTATGGTGCATTTACGAGTTTGATGCAGAAAACAGACTTAATTTAATCCGAAGTGTTGAGTATTTTTAGTATTGAAGGAAACTGGAAAGCTGTTATCTACAGCTTGTGGGTTAACCTTCTAGATTATAAATTAGAAAATGCATAAAATGTTAAAGACAGAACATGTATGAATGAAAACATGAAAAAAAATCCCTGAAAGACATAATTGTCACGTGATACAAAGATTTGTCATGAAGCACTTACTATAATACTAATGACAATAAAATATGAAAAAATGCAGATATTAAAGATATGAATTAGTGCTGTCCAAAAAACTCCAAAAACTTATTTTCATTAATGAGTTAATTATTAATTCTTTCCCTTAAAAACATAATTATCACGTGATACAAAGCACTTTCGCAAACAGAGTTGATTATGAGATCGGTTAGGTATATGAGTTACATTGGTGAGTTTGCATAATTTGCAAATACCTTGACTTGCACCCTTTCATAATTATTTTTAACCATTCACACCCCACTGGGCACCAGAACCTGTGTAGCAGAAAATGCGATTCGGAGAAAAAAGTATTATTAATTAAGTTTTAAGTTCTGTTAAACTTGACTAAATTTACGAAATTTAGCAATTTATTAAACAATATTGAAATAAAAATTTGCTAATAAACAGTACGCTTAGTTCCTATTTGTGAGGAACACGTGTTTGCTGTTGGCATTATTAGAATCCTGTAAAATGTGAGCTAATGTTTGCGTTAGTAGTTTACATAAAATTCATAAAAGTTTTTTAATGAATATTCCTTTTTTTCTACAGCTTTCCAATATACACAGTTCAATATAGCATTAGTTGATAGAATGAACGATATATACCGATTTAATTTATTAGTATGTTATACATGCTACACATATACGGTGTATACTTTTTTGTGTACGAATTGTTTGAAAAGTTGTCGGTATTTAATACATACTCAATAGCGCGCTCCAATTCCAGCGAACGCTTTTTCAGCAGTTCAATAGTACTTAGCTCACATTTAATTCCGGAAAATGAATCGAAGCTTAATATACGTTCTGTTTGCACGAGGGTCGCATTTGTTGATCTGTTACATGTCACTGCGCATTTTACCTAACGTGAATACCGTTCAATGTTAAATGTCATAATAGTTCAATCATTTATATTTTATCGAGGCTCGATTATCCTCACACGATAATTGTCGATTATGGACAAGTTTTGGAGTAGGCATTGTATGAGAATAAACTTATAACGTTTGATTTTTTCAGAGTGGAACTTGATCGGAGGGGATAAATATGTATGCAAAAGTAAAAAAAAATGTAAATACGTAATTGTGAATAATGAAAAATTAAAATAAATAGGTATGATGAAACAATGAATCAGTTACTTTTTTGCTATTATTAGGTTACAGATGTAATTTACGCATTTGTACGCAATTTTTTTTTACTAATAACTGAATGAAAATGAGTAACGTTGCAGCTACGTATAGTTTTCTAGTTACAGCTAGAGGATGCCGGGCTAAGAGGAAAGTATCATATTCTCAGAAAATTAAAAACGGAAGAGTTACCCGTAGGACAATCACTCAAACCCATATCTATATTAATAAATGGAGATGATTTTACAACAGCGAATATTGTTAAAAGTTTAACGTGTGGCTAACCCTACACGATGAAAATCAGGCAATAGTTAAGTACTTAGTTTAGAAGCAACGATTAATACGAAATTTAGAACAAGTCTATCGATGTTAAACCTGTTTTAATTTGAAATAATAGAATAGGAATATGTTTAAAAGAAGAGGTATGAAGGCGTCAAACTACTGCAAAAGCAAAAATTATATAGTTGAAAGTTTACCATTGTATAGAAAATCTTTGTCGTAGCTTATTCTATAAAACCGTCAGTTTAAGTTTTATACTGACATTAGTATATTTGTCAATATACACGTGCTTCAATTATGGCAAATATTTTAACTGGAGATACTAGGTGTCAAATAATGACCATTGACCAAAAATAGCCTTATTTAAAATCTTAACGATTTCGAGATGTAGATCTTGAAAAAAAGTGGAGTTTATTGATCGTGATATTATAAATAAATGTAATGATCAGTTTATTTGTCATAAGTTGTTTTTTAAATTTTGTTTATATTATTAATTCCAGTGTTGTAGAATTTGAGTGTTAGCCCACATTTTTCTGTTAACTATTTTTAGTCACAAATTCATCCAAACTTTCTCGTTTTTCTCGAAAACCAAGCATAATATGAAGTTTCTGCAAGAAGACCTAATTTTTGGCATTGCTGTGCTTGTAAATCAAACAACAACAAAGTTGTGTTGATGTTAACACAAAGGGATATTTTTTCTCTTTGCTGTAATTTTGCTAATTTCGGAACAATCCACCATAAGAAGATTAGCTTGAAGATGGAAAAAACGATTTCTTTAAGTAGCTTTGAAGATCTTCGCCTCGAAAACGGTGCTATTTTTGGTCATTATTTATCTGTATTTAAAAAATGTCTTTCCCATAATTATTGAAACACATTGTATATTCTCTCTGGAATCTATATAGTATATATATTTATAGTTTACGGTTTTCACGACAGCACACAAAACTTTTATCATTGAAGTCTATTTTAGAAGAGGTGTGCTAGGTAACTAAATTTGGCAATATAGTCAGGGTGTATATTTGGATAACTTTCGTGAGTATTTCCCAGATGTAGCGGTATCAGAGCAAAATTTCTATACGTGCGTTACACATTGTGTTGATGTATTTTGCGAAACCAGATCGGCAACGTATAAAAACGCTACCTACTAGTAGGCCAACTATGCGTTCTGAAGAATTAATTGCTGATATTTATGATTATATGGAACACGACCCAACAAAATCATTGCAACGTTTATCCTAAGAAATTGGAGTTTCTTATAGAACATGTAGAACCATTTTAAAGAAAAACTTGCACAGGCATCCATACAACGAGTAATCTTTTCAACCATTTTTGTAAACAAATTACTCCATGCATCTTGCGTACTGTCAGTGGTGTAATAATTTAATGAATTTCCTGCTAAATTTAACATTTTTTTCGGATGAGGCATGGTTTCATCTCTCGGGGTATGTAAATTCTAAAGCTGTGGAGCTTTGATAATCTGCTTTTTTTTGTTGAATCTCTACTATGTTTCCAAAGGATCGGTGATGGTATTGCAGTCTGCCGTAAGCATCCCGGAGAATCTGTAAATACAAGTCTTCCTTTACTCTCACACGTGCTCCGAGTAATGATCGCCTACCAACCCTGCCCAAACATTTTCGGATATTCTAACTTGCGAGGAGCCGTGCTGTATATGGCGGGGATTTTCCTATGTCCAATGGTGAATGTTGTAGCAATTCAAAATTCTATATTTGGTAAACATAGATTCGTCAGTGAAGAGAATTACCGAAGCAAGCTCTGGTCGTTCAACTTCTCTGCGTTGGAACCACTCGTAGAAGGCAACTCGACAGGAAAATCTAGTTCCGTTAACCTTGGTACGCGTTGGATGTGGTGCGGATACACTGATACACTAAATTCGTTTTCAAAACTTTCTGCACGTTGCAGTTTGAGGCAAGTTTTTTTGCTGTGCCAGGTTTGTTGTGATTACAACGAGATTCGTGACCACGATGTTTAGAATTTCCTCCTCTATGCTTGGAGCACTCTGCGTGATTTCTCAAGATCGCGACCTTCGTAACGTGGAATTACTGAACCTGTTTCTCGAAGGCGATATACAGCTCTCACAATCTTGGCAGTCGAGGGATGATGCCGCTTTGGAAAACGTTCTGCGTACAAATTTTTGCTCCAAGATTATTTTGCTCTGTTTTTCCATAAATTAAAATCATGGCGGTATATTCGAGATTCGTATACGCTCCCATTACGAACACATGCATTCACAAGCAGCCTCAAGTGCCTACTAAACCATACTAAAAATGTAAATCGCAGACGCATGTACATATGACAGTTGCTGGTGTTCATATGTTAAATGCGTCAGGGCCGGACTCAAATAAAGAAAAACCATTTTCTCCTTACTCTGTACACATAGACTCACCACGTTTTGTATTTATGATTGACTCGTAAGTATCTTTCCGATGCTTTTTTTTATTTTCCGCTATTTAAAAGTAACTCTGTATAACAGTCAATTATTATTTTTTAAAGATAATACATCTGTGAAAGAAAACCATAGTACCTACGTACAATTGATTTATGTTAGGTTTGTTTCAACCAAAAAGAGGTGGTTGGAACAAACCTGTTGTCACAATAATTACCACAACTTGTTGCAAGATTAATCCATTCTTTTGTTACATTAACAATACTATTTCACAATATACTGTTTTAATAAGGTCTCGAGTTAACCCACATAGTCAATACATACGTACCTACACTGAGAAAACTGTGACAGCAAAACATTTTATTTAGAAATTTATACTTATGAATAGTATAAATTGTATTAAAATTACGAACACTGTGTTTAATGGCCAACAACAATTTTGTTGCTAAAATCTTAAAACAAAATGTTTTAAGATTAAAACAAAAGGTTTGCTACATTTGATGAAATTTTTAAATAAAAATTATTTACAACATCTAGCAAAACTAGTTCATTGGTTTTTAAAAGTATTTATATTGGTTTTTAAATAAAGGTAGTTTCAATTTATGCACGTTGAAACACTAATGAAATGAGAGAGAGAAGGTTTAAGGCGCTCGTACGTAAAAAGAATGAGATGCAGTATGACGCGGTCTTTGTATTTGTGAAAAGGTTTTGTAAATCTGTTAGTACAAATTATTGCTAATTGTAGTACAAGCAATTTACTTAAAGTTACTATAAAATATAGTAAATTGAAGTATAATAGGTACTTAATTTCCAGGAATAAATTTATTGTTAAATTTAGTATGCTATGTTGCTGTCCTATATATAGCAATAAATTATACTAAAATGCAGTATATTTATTTATACTTATAAATACTATAAATTTTTCTCCGTGTATGTATGTATGTATGTATATCGCTCGCAGAACTACTCTTTGGGAAGAAACTCTCTACAACAAATGTATTATTTATTATTCTGTTGTATCCTATGCAACGAGTTTGCTGTTAGTATTGCACAATTATTTTCCCTTGGTGGGTTTTTTGATTACATTAACAAAAAGTATTCAATATTGACAGAACAATAGTTAGATAGTATTTCTCATTTCCTCAATTATAAAACGGAACTACATATTATCACTTAAAGATACCGATAAAATTTTATACATAGTTTAGTACTAATATAAAGTGCTCAAGGCTTATTTCAGAAACATTTATTTTAATAAGAATATGTGCGCATTGCATTATGTCGATTGTGACTATATATAGTACATACATATATTAAGTCCCTATTGCAGATGTTCTTTCCTATAACGTGGCATAAGTTTCTGTTGTTCTGTTGTTCTTGTCTGAAGAAAACCGTTTTATAGAATAGAATTCTCGTAATATATTCTTCTCGTAAGCGGTTGATTTATATATGTATATCGTTGCCGTTGATGCTATTCCGTTTTCCTATCTACTCAGAGACGATAGCATTCTAATCATGTCCTGCAATGATTAGGTTTCCGTAGTATAGAGCTCGTTAAGTGAAACCATAATTACATGAATCTGCTATTGAGTGATCTGTTACTGTGTCGGCTATGATACGTGCTTGTTGCTCTGTTTTGTCTAGAACTACTTTAGTTTTGACTACATAATCATACCGATGATGTGAGTATGTATATCGGGAGAATTTCTCTATCAACATCAGTAATTCGGTTTCCTACTCTTTGAAGACGCTCTTCTGCAATACCACGTAGAGTCTATTTCAATAGAGTTTGGCACATTACGTCATATTGACTTGCGCAAAATGTGATGTCACACGAAAAATATACGTAGTACCTATATCATAAGCGTAAATATCTAGCATTTTCGTAGGTAGTCTTCAAAGACTTTTTCTTTAACGACAACGATGTAGATTTAAAAACATAATTGAACTCAAAAGAACCCAGATTTACAAACAACAAGGCCAAATTCAACACCACAACGCTAAACAACTGGAACTATGGACAATCGAAAATAAAATGTCGCTTCTCGTTAAACATCCACATTACACGGCCGCTACTGGTCGTTGCTTAGCAACCTGGTGCGTTTGACCAAAATTCATTTACTTCATTCGCAGTTGACGTAATGTGCCAAACTCTATTGAAATAAACTCTACTTGCATGCGTTAAATGTTTAACTCATGACGCCATCATTGATAGAACGTAAAGTAATTAGAATATTCAATAAATCTTAGTAGTTTTATAACACTTTGTAGACGCAATTATATATGTATGTATATGTACATACATACATAAATAGTACATACAGGTGGCCCATTAGTGCGTGGAAGTGCAGTAACTTACTTAGGATAAATTATATAAAAAAAAATTTAAATAAAAATTGTTATATATGTGCAGGTACACATTTCTAAAATATTTTGAGATATACAAGATGGTCAGCCTAAGCGAGACAACATAAAGTAAGCTTTTTTTAAATAGGACACCCTATATATTTGTTTACCATCGAATTCAGTGTAAAATTCTGCACCCCTGTGTTTTCTTTTTTCATAAATTGTGACGTTGCCAAGTTGAAGCGAAAAATATCAAGATTTAACGAAAATTGGTGCGCTATAAATACTGCCTAGTAAACGTTATTAGTGATAAGCAAGTAAACTTATTTGGTAAGTACGAAGGTAAAGGATGGCTGAAATGTTTGAACCTAGTAGAAGTTTCGTTTGGGGTTCGGGGCGTTTTTTAGATAAGCATTAATTCGGGAGATTTCAATTATCAAAAACTTAATATTTCTAAATGGAACACCCAGTATATTATTATACCATCTTATAAAACTATTTTATCCCATCAAATTATGTCTCTATAATGTACTCTCTAAAATTGACCGTTTTTAAGAAAATTAATTTTTTTTGTTTATGATTTAACAATATTCACATTTTTAACAAGTAAACTCTGAATGTGACGTTTAAAATACTACTATTTTCCATAATTTTTTGTGACAAAATCAAACTAGTAAATTTCTACCTTTAAAAACTGTAATAAAATTATTATGGTATCTTCAAAACTCAAAACAAACAAATTAAGGAAAAATAACAAGCAACAAATGAGAAAGAACTAAAAACGTTAGATTTAACTATTTAACGAAATGTTCAAAGTGACCACCATTTACTTCCATACAATAAGGTATGCGATCTTCAAATGCCCTACTAGCATTGTAACATATCGACATCAGTAGATCGGAAAACCTCCCTAATTCTATTCTTCATGTCTTCTATAGCAGTCGCGGGTGTTTTGTATAGTTGTTCTTGAGGTTGATCTGTTGCATAATAATGGAAATTGTGTCTATAAACAAACCGATTGTTATGAAAAGTTGCTTCATCGACAAATAATACATAATTGAAAAAATCTCTGTATTGCTAAATTTGTTGTGGAGCCCACTCACAGAAGGTTACCCGCTTTTCATAATCATCAACCACTAGTTCCTGCATTCGTTGTATATTGTAAGGATGCATTTTGTTGTGAGACAGAATTCTTTGGACGACAGTACGACTTAAGTCGGTTTGTTTTCATATATTTTCCTTGTCGAGATACGAGGATTTTTCGTAATTTTTAACATTACAGATATCTGGTTGTCCTATGACATGCAGTCTTCAGCCCTTCCCTTTTAAGTAAGCTACACTACCAGTTCTGATAAATCGTTGAAGCAAGTTTTCCAATGTCTCTTTTCTTGGCTGTCTTCGATCAGGAAATTTCTATCGATAAATCCTTTGTGCGAGTAAACAGTTTTTATCACTTTCACCCAGTACAAAAATCATATCTGTCAAGTCTTCTATCGGAAAATTCACGATTTTGATTGCTTTCTCGTTCTTAATAGTTAATACGTGTAGATACTAACTAATCTCTTTGACTTAAAATGTGAAAATGCCAGAAGTAGTATTTTAAACGTCACATTCAGACGGTCAATTTTGGAGAGTACATTATAGAGACATAATATGAAGGGATAAAATAGTTTTATAAGATGGTATAATAATATACTGGGTGTTCCATTTAAAAAAATGAAGTTTTTGTTAATTGAAATCTCCCGAATTAATGCTTATCTAAAAAACACCCCGAACCCCAAACGAAACTTCTACTAGGTTCAAACATATCAGCCATACTTTACCTTCGTACTTACCAAATAAGTTTACTTGCTTATCACTAATAACGTTTACTTAGGCAGCATTTATAGCGCACCAATTTTCGTCAAATCTTAAATTTTTCGCTTCAACTTGGCAACGTCACAATTTATGGGAAAAGAAAACACAGCGGTAGGTGCAGAATTTTACACTGAATTCGATGATAAACAAATATACAGGGTGTCCTATTTAAAAAAAGCTTACTTTATGTTGTCTCGCTTAGGCTGAACACCCTGTATATCTCACAATATTTTGGAAATGTGTACCTGCGCAAATATAACAACTTTTATTTAAAAAAAATTGTTATATAATTTATCCTAAGTAAGTTATTGCACTCCCACACACTAATGGGCCACCCTGTACATACATACATACATACATACATAAGGAAGGATTGTTTGATCTAGCATACTTATATACCATTATTCATTTGCTACATTATTCACTCTAATGCAGTGCATCTGATCACTCAAAATTGCTATATTGAACATGACCGTCGGCCTTGTACGATGTTGTTACAGTACCGATTTTTAAATGCAGACAGACGGGGTATTTCAAATTTTCTACATTGACTTAGGGTCGGTTCTACACGATTACAGATAAAACTTGGATAACTGTTCCACCTTTTGACTTTTCCTGTAGTTTAGTCTCAATTTTATATCAATGCGCATCCTATCCACTGTTTTATATATGTATGTATGTATATATATGAATAGTTATACCGACAATTATTCAAAAAAATATGAGGTTGGTAGTTCGTAATTATCTTTGATAATCGAACTAAATTTCTATAACCATTGTTACTTCAGCTTCCCCAAATTCTTCAGCCTAAATTTCGATTATTTACCATTAAAATCCATACATTTTTCTTTTATTTTTTAGTGGGAGTGTAGTTAGCGAAGTACTTAATTAAATTAACATACGCGTATAAACTTTTTTACATTTTCACTAATCATTGCCAGTAATACTTCCTATCGCTGCACATATACATATTTTCTGATTAAAGGGCTCAATTCTTACCACCTCAATTATCATCATAGTATAGTAGTTCGCATAACTTCTTTTGCATATTTGAACGCTGAGACGAGATTCGCAAAGGTTTGTATTGTTGATTATTAATTAATTAAGGACATACATATGTACGTCTGGTCTAATAGCATGGTTATATAGATTTTGGAAGAAGAGCACCTGTACAATCGCTCGTAACTGTTAGAAAATATTCCATTCACTTTACAACTATCTTTTTTTATAGAGGGGACAATCTTCGAAAAGACTCCTGCTCAGTTGTCATTCGCAGGTTGTGTCGGATTTTTACCGACTAAAACCTCCCCTTGTGCTCTTGCACTCTAGACCGGAATCCGCTGCCGCATTTCTTCAGTGCAGGGTGTGTCTAAGGCTACGGTCTTCTTCTGTTCTCATCTTCCGTTGTTTTTACTATATTGTCAAAGCAGTCAAGTAGCGTGCGGCTATACAATTTCGAAATCAGGTCGTTTCGTACATTTTCGATGTCAAGTATCCTTCCCGACTCTTCTTCGTATTTTTGTCTATTACGTGCCCATCTGTGACATTCGAATAGTGTATGGTGAGCGTCATTCACCATTTCGCAGTAGGAGCATCCATCCGAGCCCACCTTCCCTCATACAGGTATCGCCACACAGCATCCATGGCCTGACAGCGCCTGTGTGATAAAGTAATTGGCTTCGTTTTCAGGCCCTTCCAACCAGTTGTTAATATCGGAGGTCAATTGGTATGTCCAGCGGCTATAGGTCCCTTCATCCCATGCCAACTGTCATTTCCTAATTAGTTCTTCTACGGCCTCTTTCCTAGATATCCCGGTATAGCGAGCGTATGTTTCCCACGCGGCGAGTTCAAACGGAGCGAGTTTTGCGATTACTGCTACCGCCCCGGCGGAAATTGTTCTGTAGGCGCAGCAGACTCTTATGCATACTACTCTATGAAGTGATGTCAGTTTTGCGCGTGGTTTAGTGTTCATGGTCGCCTCCCATCATATCGGTGCTGCGTAAAGAATCTGCGAAACACGAGCCAATTTTCTTCTTTTTGAAGTTTGAGGGCCTCCTACGTTCGACATTAGACACGAGAGTGCGGAGATGGTCCTTTCTGTTTTAGCAATGCTTTCTCGGATATGTGTTGCGACGGACAATTTGGAGTTAAGCCAAACTCCTAGATATTTTATCGCCGGTTTTGGGATTAACGTGTGTCCCTGTAACTTAAACTGGATCCCTCCAATTTTACGTTTGGTGGTCACTATCTAGTGCTTATAGTCTTAGTGTTGGTGTGATGTTGGAGAACATTTTCGAGAAGATTGATCAAGAAGCTTGAGTTCCATTTCAAGCTCCACTTTACAACTGGTTAAAAATTCGCAATGAAAACCTTAATATCTTAAATTATTATTTGAAATAGCCTAGGAGGATACAGACGCATCAGATTAGTTGCCAAAAAGCCCTGGTATAACACAGTTCCTAAACTTATAAATGCCAACAGAAAAACATTGAAAACTAAATACTTACCTTTAGTTAAGTGCTTGGTTAAGAATCTGTCACATATATAGTTAAAGAAATAGTATAGGCACAGTAGATATGGTATAGGTACACCGAAAGAACGTTTAGAAATAAACAAGAAATAATTAAATAATGAGATATTTGGATAAATTGATTTTACAGATTTTGTTAAATTTGTCATTAGTAACATTTTATGTTCTAGCAGAAAGACCGTTGTGAATCCGTTGAGAACAAGTTTCAGATGGTATAAATAGCCAATGCATCCTTAATTTTCTGATCTCCACGTCTCTAATAAATTAAAGTGACATAGGCATAAATTTGGGGGATGGGAAAAATTTTTGAGAGAGTTCTAGTGAAGTTGTCCATATTTTCTCCATTCTGTACTTACAAGCTTCGAATCTGGTTCAGCACATGTCACTATTTAATGCAGAAACTTTTCGTCGCTCACTGAAATTAATCTAAGAGTTTCTGACAGTCTGTACAGTTTTTGATTCTCTGTCAAAAGCTTTGCATCAATTGTACGGTAATTGAGATGCTTAGAAATAATGATTAACAATTTGATCCCCATCATCATAAATATGCGGTAAAATTTCTGTGTGCACATAACACGATCACTCGTCAGAAGCTTGACGATTATGCGTTGCATTAGCATCGCTCACTCTGTCCGCTGTGAAAAAAAGCTAAATTTCATTGATGCTTGTGCTAGTCGCGAATAGATTCAAATTAATCTTTGACATACGTGTATAAACGATTCTAAAACATTTTTCTTGGAGTTGTTTGGAATCTTGCGTTATCTTAAAATCTTCGTATCTACTTACTAGGAAAAGATCTACGTTGCTTATAATAAGTAATATTCACTAGTACACAGTGCATTTTACTGTTACAATTAACATAAATAAAATCATATA
>SMLS01071720.1:0-14725 GCA_004785975.1 Popillia japonica | reverse complement strand
GAACCATCTTCATCACTTTCTGGGTGTAGGTTTTCAATTTGATAGTTCTGACTTTTTAGTTCACCGCTCTCTCCAAACTCATCTTCTTGCACTTCGTTGCCATTTCGACTACTTTCTTCTATAGATAAAAATATTTGTATTCGTGTTTCTTATATCAAACTTCAAAATTTATTACCTTCAGATTCCAGCTCATGCCACCATCGAAGTAACTTTTCTTCCTCTTTTGGGTCCATATTTCAATTAATCTTAAGTACCCTTAAGCAAAATTAAATTCACAGACGTCACAAAGTAAGACAAAAACAACCAAGTAACAAGTGTGGTACATGTATGAACATGTAATGTTTCACTCGTATACCGCATGTATCACCGGTGATCAGATAACAAAATGATCTGAAACGAGTGCGCATGACATATTTAGCATACACAGGTCCATCTGTTGAGTATAAAATGTATTTCGAAATTGAAAACATACTTGGTCCCTAACAGAACCCTATTTAATTTTACAGCGGTCTGGAGGCTACTACATCTTATGTATCACCAGTGATTCATATGGTAGCCAACGTGTTTTAAATAAAATAAATAAATAACTTTATTCATCATTAAGATGGTTTGATTACAAAGATTACATACATTCTACATTAAATAGTATATAAACTCTTAACATAAACACTACAAAACTTCTTAAATTTACCAATATTATTACCCGCCTGTTTAGCTCTATCTGGTAATTCGTTGTACAATTTCAATCCCTTATAAAACAAGCTATTCTGAGAGGAGGACTTTCTATTTAACGGTAACCTAAAATTATTTACAATTCTAGTATTACAAATATGAATATCTCTATTATGTACATTAAACCTATTCATATATTCAGGAAGATTATTATTGACTATATTATGAATTAAAAGTAAACTGTTCATATAAATTCTTTGTCTAATACTAAGCCACTGCAACATATCCAACATGAGTGTAACCCTTGTATATCTACTACATCCCCAAATTATCCCCATAGCCCTATTTTGTAACTTTTGTAATTTATACATATCACCTTCACCAATTAAAAGCAAAATTGAAGCACAATATTCAAAGTGTGGAGCAATGATAGTCTTATACACAAGTATTCTTGTCCATGTGTTTAACTTAGTACTAATCCTACCTAAAAAACTAATCTTCTTAGCTACTTTCTTCACTATAAAATCTAGATGATTCTTGAACGATAGACTATTGTCTATTACTACCCCTAAATACTTAATTTCATTTACAAAATCTATAGGGACGTCACCAACAAAAATATTACAATTTATTACACTAGGAACCCTATTTCCTATTAACATAGCTTTAGTCTTCGAAGTATTGAGCTTAAGCTTATTTATTTTCAACCATTCAGAAATATTACCCAGTTCATAGTTCATTCTCCGAATAGCCCTCTCGATATCACTGTCATAAATACTCACGAGTGTATCATCCGCAAAGAGGTTTATATTACAATTTTGCGAAACAGTGCTCAAGTCGTTAATGTACAAAATAAATAATAGCGGACCCAAAATCGTACCCTGAGGGACCCCTAAGGAAACCTCTCTGACTTCTGATGTTCCGTCTTCGCATTTAGTTACTTGTTGTCTTCCTGTTAGATAATCTTCTAACCATTTGAGTGCAACACTTCGAATTACGTAGTTATGAAGTTTCCTTATCAAGCGATTTCTATCAATAGTTTCGAATGCTCTTTTGAGATCAAGAAAAACAGATATGACTATGTTATTATTCTCTATTTCCTCTTTCCAGTTTGCAAGTACTAAATTTAAAGATGTTTCACATGAGTGACCTCTCCTAATTCCAGACTGAAAGTCAGCTAAAATTTTATTTTTTTCGATGAATTCCTCCAATTGTTCTTTGACAACCTGTTCAATGATCTTTTTCATAGAGGGCATCATGTTAATAGGTCGGAAGTCACCGCACTTCTTTGCATTATTCACCTTTGGTATAGGAATAACAGTAGCTGTCTTCCAAATTCTCGGAAAAACACCTGTTGTGAGGGACTCATTAACGACCTGTAGCAATGCTTCACCGATAACAGGAAAAGCATCCTCAATCATACCGGGATGAATACCGTCAGTACTAGATTTCTTTTTCATGGAAGTAATCACACGTCTTAATGTAGACGCTTCAAGTGGTTTAAATTCATTAAATAAGTTTAGGTTATCAGAATCGATCATATTAAAATCTAGATTATCTTGAACGACGTCAATACTTCCATGAATTTCATTGACACTGTCAATAAAGTAATTATTAAATTGCTGTGCTAAACCTACGTTTTGCCCCTCATTTTCAGTAGAAAAATCAACACTTTCCGGAATTCTACATTTGTTGTTATTAATTAGTTCTTTAAGATTTTTCCACATTGCCTTAGAATTACCCTTAGTTGCATTAATTTTATTTTCGATATACCTATTTTTGTTGAACTTAATTACCCTATTATAGTAATTTTTAATACTTTTATAGTTTTCCCAATCGTTGTAATTATTTGTGAGTTTAGCAATTTTGTATAAAGAATCTCGTTCTTGTTGGATTATACGTAATTCATTTGTATACCACGCATTTCTTTGACCTATATTAATTGTTTTCCTACTGATAACTTCGTAATACCAATTTTGCATTCTCGTCGTTAACAGCTCTGTTTTCGCTTGCAAATCAAATTTATGAAACTCGCTCCAATTATATTGCATAAGTCTATTTCTGTAATTGTAACTACTATAAGCACTTTTATTTAGAACAATTTTTATTTATTCTTTTGATGTAAGCGTGAACTGCAACGAATTATTGAACTCAATGCATAACCTATTAATTTTAATGGAAACGTATTGATTTTGCTGCATTCTATAGGGGGGCCGAACATGTTTAGTTGTATCAGTAGCACGTGCCTGCCCACTGTCAATTTTCTGTCAATAACGTACGGTAGGTATTGAATATCGACTACACCTAGATCGAGCATTGTGTAGGTGATGTGAATGATGTATCATCAGACTGGATTGGTTGTTTTAACATAAAATATTTCTAATAGGTAGGAAAAGTTAATGACACGATCAGCACTTTATAAAAGCAAACACATACCTGTGAGTGTATATTCAACAGCTAGGTAAACTACTCCATATTGATTGTGTGAATAGTGCGCGTAAATTCCGGAAGAGGGTTATACAATATTGGACGAGAATTTTTTCTGTAAACGTAAAATGTAAATATGCCTCCCGCGTATATTCATTTTACAATTTGCAGTCAGTCTCTTGCCTGTACACACTGCAATTTACAAACATAATAAACAAACAGGACGTGGGAGTTTAGCGCCTGTCTACATGAACAAACTGAATGCGAAATGGGACGATAAAAGGTTACGTAGTCGTTAGAGAGGCCATACTAATACATGTAGTACATGTTACAGAGTGATCTTTAGATGCGGAACAAATATTAAAGGTCCCTTAGAAGTGTGACGTAATTTTTACGTATAAATAAATAAATAAATCTTTTCCATTTTGCCGAATAGAATTTACCCCGCAACAACATAATATTGCGATGTAAGGACTTGTGGAAGGAATCATTAGCAGGTCGTGATGCACCGGCTAAAACTAGCGGAAATCCAATTAGAGAAATATTCGTATGTTTGATGCACTTCACCTATCCAAATTAGCTTCCGAAGAAATCACGCAAGGCAGAATTTTTGGAGACTTCGCTATAAGTTCGACGGTGCGTCTCCTTGTTAGGTTGCAGATGTATTAAGTTCAGTCCTTTAGTAGTTTTTACGTCCAGGCATCGTAGGGCAATCGCTTTCATAAAAAAATAATGGAAACGTCTTCACTGCGATATTATTTTCACATCTTCTTGCTTCCAACATCTACTAGAATGCGGTGTAGTTCTCAGTCATGATGTTGATTCTTCACTTCATCAGGAGAGGGTGGCACAGGTTGTGGAAGATAACAATCTTAAAGACGATTAGCGATATCTCCAAAAATCCTTGCAAAGTTACTAAGAAATAAGATTAGTCACTAATTTTCCGCATTTCCTGGACAACCTCCCTTCATAACTCGGCACACCTTGCAAGATTTCCACAAGTCAGAAAACGTTGCAGACAATATTGCCAAACTACAGATCCTGGTAAGAGGATAAATTGAAACTTTCCGGCAGTCACGCACCAGGAAGCTTGGCATACAATCTGGTCCAGCAATCTGGTTCAACAAATGCAATATTGTTACTCAAGTGAATTACCTACTTGTAAAGTAACGCATTGGCGTAAATCAGCTTACATTATTTCTTTAACTGCAGGTGCGAAAAAAACATTTTAACTAAATTACGTTGAATAACAGTAACTAAAAGTTCTTGATGGTGAGCAAAGGAAACATTTTCATATAAACACCCCGTTCTCCACTAACTAACCTTATAATCTAGTGTACAGGTAATTGTCAGATGAATGGACTCCGGATTATCTGGCACGATCGGATTCGACCTCATCAAGTTTTTTAATTGTGCACTCTTTACTTTCCTAATCGTAGGTGTGTGTATCCATAACGTACTAGTATAGACAGGTCGCAACTCACCATCAACTGAATTTGTTTTCCGACAACCGTAGGTCACTGTCGACGGAATTTGAGATTTCCCCGATCAAATATAAACAAAATCCCAACATTTCTGCAGTCCTCACCAATTGGGGCTATTGAGCTAAAGACATCAGCTTGATAAGCAAACTTGAATTGTTGCTTCTATGTATTGCATCCATGCAGGGTGGTTCCCAAAAGGTTGCAATTTCTTTTTTGGGGATGAAATGTCACCAGCATACAGGTTTGACTTCATAGTTACAACATACATTTTTTCGACATCTAAGATAAGACCATTACTTGATCAGTGTGTGCACTTCCTATTTCTTCATCTCAGATTGGATCTACCAACTTGGACAATGCCACAGATTGGTTTTATTCACATGTAAAAACTTAACAAGTTCCTGTGTGTCTTTCTTCTCAGTAGAATTTCATCAATGTTCTCCCAAATGTTTCTAAATTTTGGTCTGTGTCCATAATTCTTGTGTTACAATCTACATAGATAATAAAATCGACGACTAACAAAATATGTTTCAACATCTGTTGAAACCAGTAGCTTTATGCCGAATATATGTTGTTTTGTCCTGATATACTGCCTGAATATAAGTCTTCCTTTGTATAGAATTGGCAGGATAGTTCTCAATACACAATTTCTCAAAGGAAATAAACTTTAAAATAAAGAAATTTGTTTCAATTCAATGAGAATCGGACTGGTAAATGGTCTGAAACGGATTATCACCAAATTGGGACAAACTTAATAGTCAGTATTTTTTCGGTGTTCACAAAAGCACAGTTACATAGTTCTAACCATAAACGATGCCAGCTAGCGATCGCCGACGTTCCTACGACGACTCTGCGGGCAGCTTCCGGGAAACCAAAGCTTTTGGGTTCCGGAGGAAGTATGGTTGCAAAGCTGAAACTTAAAGGAATTGACGGAAGGGCACCACCAGGAGTGGAACCTGCGGGTTAATTTGACTCAACACGGCAAACCTCACCAAGCCCGGACACCGGAAGGATTGACAGATTGACAGCTCTTTCTTCATTCGGTGGGTGGTGGTGCATGGCCGTTCTTAGTTGGTGGAGCGATTTGTCTGGTTAATTCCGATAACGAACGAGACTCTTTTACTGTCGGCGTACAAATAATTCTTCTTAGAGAGACAGGCGGCGTCTAGCCGTACGAGATTGAGCAATAACAGGTCTGTGATGCCCTTAGATGTTCTGGGCCGCACGCGCGCTACACTGAAGGAATCAGCGTGTCTTCCCTGGCCGAGCGGTCCGGGTAACCCGCTGAACCTCCTTCGTGCTAGGGATTGGGGCTTGCAATTGTTCCCCATAAACGAGGAATTCCCAGTAAGCGCGAGTCATAAGCTGGCGTTGATTACGTCCCTGCCCTTTGTACACACCGCTCGTCGCTATTACCGATTGAATGATTTAGTGAGGTCTTCGGACCGGTGCGCGGTTGCGCTACCACGTCGCCGATGTTGCTGGGAAGATGACCAAACTTGATCATTTAGAGGAAGTAAAAGTCGTAACATTATTTTGATCTGGATGATAGAGGAAGTGCTCGAAGCTGATGTCTTTACCATCTCATTCTTTGCGTTTACTCTAGTAATTCTTCTTGACAGACCAATAGATGAACTTCTTATTTCTTGAAATAAGCTTTGTCTTAGTTATAAATAAGTAAATTTTCTTAGTCTCAATGTGACTCCATTTTCTGAGACACAAAAATGTGTTTTGGGAGAACCCCCTTAGCACGAACCTAGGATTCTGATATGCCCACTGCAACCAGGCTGCAGTGTATAGAGATGTGTGGAAATTTCCTATATATTTCTCGGGTGAAACAAAAAAAACAATCTGTGCACCACGACAAGTTAGACCTTATCTTCAACACTGGAAGTCTGAACAATAAATTTTGCATTGGATCAACACTAGACAGCGAAAACAATCAATAAAATTTATCGATTTTTTAGCCATTAAAGCAGGAATCGGTGCTGGTTCTCAATAAAAGATTTCAGTGTCGTCACGACCTTATTCATCAGGTACAACCCTCTGAGGGGCTTAGTCTTCGCACCCCAAGAAGACGGACGAGCTAAATAATGATAAATGCTGATTCTGTATGAAGACAAGGAAACGGCAAAATACCTCATACGCGGGTGCATGGTGCCAACAGCATATTAACTTTTTTCAGAAGCTTAGGCGTCAATTGAGACTACACACATTTAAAAGGCTACTCACTATTGAATGACGTGTTTCACTCGATTCTAGAACCTCCTCATTAACCTTGACCAATGCTCGTATAAGGTCAAGGTTAATGAGGAGGTTCGACAATCGGATGCTCATGCCAGGTCAGGGTTAATGAGGAGGTTTGAGAATCGGATATAACCTGACCTGACCCTTGAACTTGATGTGCTTCAACCAATTCTCGAACCTCCTCATTAGCCTTGACATTGTGTGTTTCAGTCGATTCTAGAACCTCATTATTAACCTTGACCAATTTTCGTGCAAGGTCAAGGTTAATGAGGAGGTTCGAGAATCGGCTGTAACCCTCTACTTATATGGAAATATGGGTTTTTAACTGACACCTTTGGAATAATCAATATTAACCCTCTATAGCATAAGGTTCCCAATCAGGAACACAAATTCAAAAGATGGCATGCAAAATTCCTACGAGCATTTCCAAGTGTGTATGTATGGTATGTATGATGTGGCTATCTAGGAACATTCAGATAGTTGTGAAGTACGTAAGTCAGATGATAGGTGCTGCCTCTTACACTATAGAAACGATTTTATTCACTGAATCATCTGGTCGCACATTGTGTTGTATGTAGTGGTTGCAGGGTCGAAGCTTTGTGGATTGTTTTTGTTGAAAACAGAGAAAAATTGTTTTCTCAATGAAATAGTTTAATTATCCGTAAGTAGAAATTATTAGATTGGATTCGATTGGTGAAAGTGGTACCATAGAATTTTTTGTCACATACTTGATGTTGTGGTGGTCAACGCTAGGCTGCTTGGCAGAAGGATCCACAAACAACTTGGAACAGAAAATGAAGCAGTGCCTTTACTTGTTTTCAAAACCATGCTTGCCGAACAACTGTGCAACCAAGGTACTTCAACGGGAAATAGAAAAATTGACCAAGAAGTTCTACACCAGAGCATCCACCAAGAAGAAGATGTCTTGAACCCCGTCCTAATAAATATATTCAGGCAGATCAGCTATCACATTGGCCTGCATGGACAGAGAACAGAGAGAGGTGCAAAAAAAATATCGTGATGTTCCCGACCGGGAACCATTTTTGTTTTTTGGAAAAAAATTTTTTTTTTCTTTTAATATGTGTTTTGATGACTTTTTTATTCATGATGGGTTTAGAAAGAATTATTTCTTTGTGAGATTTAAGAAAAATGAAAAAAGTCATGCAATAGAGGGTTAATTTATTTTTGTCCGAAGTAGACAAATCTTGAACTATTCTGAAGTAACATTTGGTCTCAGCCTGATGCAGCTCTGTCCTATGTTAGATCTAATTCAATTTAATATTTTCAGAGATGTGGATCAGTAATGTCATATTGCATGCTGCGATTGCCAAACATACATAGATAGATTGTGGTCTTTGGGGACAAAACGTTTTAAGAAATTTCATTTTATTTTCTAGTTCTTAAAGCTCTATGATTTGTTTTGTTTTTTTTTTAATCTAAATAGGTGGCTGGATCGTATTGAGACCTATATATATGTAAGGTGGATCAATTCTGAAAACCATTTTGAACTATAGGTACGTATTGGTTGGACTAAAATAAAACCTCTGAAGAGTACAATCTTTATCTTCTGTGTAAAATATATCAACAGCTATAAAAAAAAGGGTTAATACAACCGCACTGAATTTTATTATGGAACTCTTCCAATATATCCATTCCCTTTCTTGTTGCTTGTGTTCTTTTTCACTCAACTTTTATTGAATTCCGAATAGTAGAGGAACATCGGCCCTTTTTGTGCAGATTGCGTAAACTGTGACTGAAGGGATTATTTAAGCATTTCCATTCAAAACCCCTTATCCTTAGAATATTTCCACGAGCAGTGCGGTACGTTGGACTTCTCTGAAGAATAGTAAAAGAATTGGAGTCGTATATATACGGTGTGCGTGTGTGCGCTGCAAAAGTAAGAGACGGTTTCCTTTTATTACATTTTTGCCAACGAATGGAAAGCTAGAACGGACACAGGTTGTAATTTATCAACGTATAGAGGACGTTGCGCCCGATAAGAGGAATAAGTAAGGTTGTAAAATGTTTTGATACAAACATCGCGAAGTTGGCGATTATATCTTCGGCCGTCATAAACCGTCGACTGCGCCGTTTATCTATCTATGTCGAACTAACTGATAAATGTATTCTCCCAGAATTATTCTACTGCTACTACGAGAAAATACACAATCGCTGCGATTCGATCACTCGCTACACAGGCAGGTTTGAGCAGGAAACTAAATTGAAGTTAATAACGGAGCTCTACGACAGGCAGGCAACTGCGTAAGTGGAAATCCGACCGAAGGTCTACGGGTCATACCGAAACGAAACAACTAAATTAGGATATATAGTACCTAGAAGGAATAAATACTCCCGGTCGGTCGAGTTATGAATGCAGCACGTTTCTCTGTCGTACATAATTAATTACGGATACCGATTAATGTGTCTTTCCGCCGGCGCCTTTACCGCGAACTTCTCTCCCTTACCAGAAACTGGGCGAAGTACCTATCCATCGACTTGTGCGGCGGTGTCGGCGGCATTATTTCATTAATAATGAGGGCTTCAATGTCCGACAGACTACGAACTTCGTCTACTGTACCAAAAGTCTCTGTTAATATTTAGCGGACGTCGGTTGGAAGCCGTATATACATATAACAATGAAGGGAACGCTAAGGTGTTTAAAGGTTTTGTTGATGTATGGGCTTCGGCGTAAGTTTTGGGAACCGGTCGTAATTTACGGCAGACAAACTGCTTTGTTTCCGATCCGAAGTTAAAGTAAATTTAGATTTTTCGTAAACTAGGATGTTGTACTATGGGGATACATATTTTATACCACCTGTACATAGAGGACGGAATACATTTAATTAAGTTCAGTACATTAACAGAGAGAAAGAGAGGAAGAGAGAGGGCTGTACCAGAAAGAACTAGTCTGGTGTATAAATCTGGACTGCAAATAAGAAGTCATCAAAGGCAAGAACAAAGAATGGAATGGAGTATGTCCTTCGTGGGCTGGCAACGTCTTTGCATGCTGGTTATGATATTATTAAAGTTTTCTTGGGGAATCTTTTGCCAGAGTTGTGGAAGCAAATTTTTCAATTGTTCCATTGTTTGTGGTTGGGGACCCACAGCAGCATGAACCTCTAGCACAATGTTGTTCGACGACTTTCCGAAAAACTACCATATCTGGATTCGTTAATGAACACTACCAATTTCTACTCTTTGATCCAATCGATACGCTCCCTTGCCCAATCTAATCTTTGGAGCTTATATGCGCGAGTCAATATCACACTTCTAAAAAGTCGTCTAGGACGTGCTCAAAGGTCCTCATACATATTGGTCTTCAATAGGAGTAGTTATTGATGGGCGCCAATTCTAGGTCTTTCTTCAACATACCCAGTCCCTTGAAAATTTGCAAAAAATTTGCTACGTCTCTTTGTCGTTGACCGCCCTGTAGCAAACCAGTTGCTCTATTTGCTTCGTCAGACGTCTAGGGTTTGGCCACACAAGTCAAAATCAAAGAACTGCTACTTTAAGCCAATGCAAAACGCCCTTCTGAGTGACGAATACTTCTTTTATGACTGTTATTACCTCAAAAGATGCTTCCATGTCTTATAACAAATTCTAAGCTAGCAAAGTAGGTATACTCTTCATACAATGACTAATTACACATCTTATAGAACCTACAACATTTGGTATATTTCTATAATTTTTCTGGAAATTACCGTTAGTAAATGCAAGCCTTCAATATCCGATGTTTTTAGAACGATTAATACTGTGCAATTTGGCTTTCTCCCCTGAACACATAAAGCCGGGGGAGGGGAGGCGGGAGGAGAAGGAGGAACTAACTTCGCCAGGAGCTGAACAGTAACGTATGGGTGGATGCATACATTAGACAGGTATTTGGCTGCAGAATTCACAGATCCAAATGTATAAAACCCTTTACTCTTTTTAAAGGAACAGAGCAGGACATTCAGCAATATGAGAAGATGCAAGCCTCCACAGTTGGAGGGAATTCCACCCAATGCGATTAAGCAAGTTGCTGGCATTTTACCCAAATGGTCTCTCAAGGTTTTGAACAGTTTACTGAAAAACCAAAAGTTGCTCGAGAAATGGAAAGTCGTAAAGGTAATTCTGATACCGAAGGGGACCAATATGTATGTCAAGCGATTTAAACTAGCTACTGGATTCCCTGTTCAGAAATCGTCTTCAAGAAAAGTTAGGAGTGAAGGGCGGTTTGCACTTGGATGACTTTAGGTTTGTAAAGGGCAGATCAACGGTAGTCGTCATGGTAACGGTGCTAAAACTGGCAAAGGCGCAGAGAAAAGTTTGGTATAGCCTAATCACAATAGATGTGATTAATCGTAACTAAACTACTATGGACCCGCCTCTACAACATTTTTAGTTTAGAACTCAAGTTAGTTAGAGTTATCAGCGTAGGCCTTGCAGGCGACTTGGTGGCTGGACCCAGAATTACGGAAGATCATATCTGAAACGTAAACGAGCAACATTGGCTTAAGTTTCATGCTATTAACATTATTACAAGTTGATGTGTTACGTCCAATTAAGAAATGTCAAATCTTTAGTTCTTGTCTGTGGAAATATTTTTACTTGCATCTGCTAAAGTGTTTTAGCTCTTGCGGTTTCTAGAGCTTAGAGTTTCCAAATTGATATCATTGGCAAAATCAACACAGAGAAGAGGACCATGAATGCTACCTAGTAGTACTCCTATGTGATGACTTCAATATCGAAAGAATATGTTGTTTTTTATTATGTGAATATTTAGTTATACTCCATTTAGTCCAAGTATAATATATGGTGAGGTGATGTCTCTAATCCAAAATATGTACTGCCACAAAAGTTGACACTTGCATCATTTATCTCACTTATGCTTGAATCAAATAATGTCATTATTGGTTTTCAACTTAAGAGTTTAACTACGTTTGGAACAAGTTGAAGCATGACTTTAGAGAATGCGTAAGGTCGATAGAATAGTCTTCAAAGTCTGCAAAGTATACTAGATATGGGGGCACTCGCTCCACCCCCCACCACTCCAACTTTCGGCGACCAATACACATGACTCTCACGAATATGGCGCGTGATTTGAATTAGCTGTTGTGATTTAACTGCTACCTGTTGTGATTTAAACTGCTACCTGTTATGATTGAACTGCTACTTCTTATGATTGAGCCGCTTTCAACGGCTATAGCTATTTATTTGATGTACTTTGGTTGTCGACGTCTACGGAAAGTAGGAGTGGTGGGAGGGGAGAGAGGGAGGGGGGGAGTTAAAGTGCCCCTATACCTACTAACTGTGACTAACGATAAGCTTCACATTAGTTACTAAAAGCAGTGAAATTTAGGCAACAAGTTATGAGCAAGTTAGGAACTTGACCTTGTTATATTGTACAAGGTCAAGTGATGTTTGATAATTTACAATTAATTATATAGCGCATTGGAAGAAATCAGTTGCAATCGCATAATTTTGACAGTTTGGTTATGTCATGTAAATGTGTGGAATAATAGCACAAGAGTTCATAATAGCACTATGAAATTCAAAAATTCTTATTTGACAGCTGTCAAAATTTTAACTTTCTCAAAGTATGGTATTTTCACCAATCTTTCATTACTCACTTATGTATGTAAAGGAAGTCTATTCTAATAAGAACATTGGTTTCATTAAATATGTTTTCTTTTGGCTAAGTTAGAATATTTCATCCTGAAAGCATAAAATTATTTTAGGCTAATGTTCTCCCAAATCAAGATAACATTACAATCGAAGTAAACAGCGTAGTAGCTAATCAATTCTCTCGTGTAATCATAAATACTTTAGCTTTGCTGAAAGCATCTATTATCATAATGGCAACCACCCACAACATACAAAACAGTATTATGTGTCGCATTAGGAAAACTGAATCATATTATCATGCTTTTAACAGATTATCTTCCGATAGATACGAGAAAAAAATTATTTCCCATTACCAAACCGAATTTTAAAATAATACTCACAGTTAGTGACAGTAAACGAGTTACCACTTTACGATTCATTTAAGTGAGAATAAACTTTATCTTTAACGATAATATTTTTGGTCAAGTTTAGGTTTCAGATTCAAATCATCAAAGCATTGAACCGGCTATTAAACCTGCAGATCTAACATAATTCGTACGATATAAACCAGAAATATCTAAGTTGTTTAATATTTAATAAAGGAAAATGGCAATAAATAGCCGATATATGCGAACTTCCTTTATTACCCGAACAGGAGGCTTACACTTTCTGATTCCGTAGAAGTTATGCGTCCCAACTGAGCCAGAAAAGATATCTCATATACAAGAAAGGCAATAAAACAAAGATCGTAAACTATATTTTTCGCATTTTCGCAAAACGCAAGCGAGACGAGAACATGAGAAGGAAAGGGTGCTCGTCCAGGCAATCAATACATAACTATTGATATTTATTGCATATTCTCCGTTGTAAACACAAGGAGTGTCAAAAGGGAGAAGCTGCCGTTATTTATTACGTCCTCGTACTGATTCCTTTTTCCGAATGTCGTCCGGCGGACAGTGGAAAAGCAAAAATGGTTTGTTATTCGGAAACGTTGTTAGACTGTGTCAGCTCTTTCGGGTAGCATTCAATCATTGCAAATCTTTATGATTTTACACTTGGAAATTTATGTTTACAGATCGTGATACGCGATTTGGTTTTCGGATACGTGGGAGATAGTTTTGTCGTGCAGAGATTTATAGGTGCTATACTGGATTCTGATTCTTATCATTTCAGTTGCAAAATTTACAATTGAGTCGTTGTTGCGGACGGACGTATTGTCGAATTGCTGTCCGTTGAAACTAAAATATTCGTATTTCTTCTAAGTACAATATTTCTTAATTAATTAGTTGTTATTCGTGTTTCTTCAAACTTCGATATTACCTGTACATTCGTATGGTAATTAATTGGTCGTTCTTTTTTCGTCCCAAACTTTCCGATTTAGATTATTTCGTTCGAATTATGTTGTCGTCGTGACACTACATACTTACATATGTAAGTTACCGTGTCTTGGGGGGATTACCTACCAATCCGAATTTCTTCTATCGGCAGTTTTACCTGCAATTTTCCGGTCGGATTCAATATGAATACATTCCATTCAGTTAGTTTTAACTTACTATTGGACAGGCGAGGTATACGGTAGTACGAGTACTATCCCTAGAGCTCGTATGCTCGTCAGGTTCTCGCTTCTTATTTGACATCAGATTCGCTCTGGTGGGTGCTCTAATGGCATGGTTCCGATGACACCAAAATACCTCTGTATGGGGTCTATCAAAGGGTTGGGAGTGCTTGGCGCCCATATGGGTATCAAAGTGGTAGTCTCAAGCTGTCGTATACCTCGTTTAGTCTAATTATTTCATATTTATTGCTAAAAATGTATTCATGTTGGATAAATGTGTTGTTTCTTCAACTCTGATTCGTTTCACTAAGTTTGCTCTTTGCTTTTTCGAGTGTGGTTTCCAAATTTCCGATAAGTTTCTAACACAGAATTGCGAGGTTTAGACGAAGTTCGTGGTCGGTATTGTTAGAAAATGTACTTACAGCGACGAAATCTTTGAGAGAAGTTTCAGTTCATGTCTGATGAGGTTTATGAGGTTATATTATTCGCATTTTTTCGTCCAAAGTTTTCCGATTTCGAATATTCTATTGTCATCGTGACAATACATATACTTAAGTTGCTGTGTCTTGGGGGATTATCAATTCTAATTTCTCGTACGTGCAGAATTCAAATTTTCCGGTCGGATTCAATATGAATACATACCATTCAGTTAGTTTTAACTTACTTTTGGACAGGCGACGTATACGGTAGTGCGAGTACTATCCCTAGAGCTCGTATTCTCGTCAGGTTCTCGCATCTTATTTGACATCCGAATTCG
>SMLS01071719.1:0-11460 GCA_004785975.1 Popillia japonica | reverse complement strand
TTAGTGTGCTGTCAAGCTTCTTATTCCATTCACTTCCACTTTGTTTCAAGCCGTAAATTGCTTTCCTCAACTTGCACACTCTATTGCTACCATCTTCGAAACCATCTGGTTGCTGCATGTAAATCTCTTCGGATAGCTCGCCCTGAAGAAAGGCTGTAACTGCATCAAATGGATGCAGTTACAGCATCCATTTGATCTATTTTCATGTCCAGTTTAACCGCCAATGCAATCAAATATCGAATAGATGTATGTCTCACTACTGGGGAATACGTTTCATTGTAATCTATGCCATACTTTTGACAACAGCCTTTGGCAACTAACCGTGCCTTATAGCGGACAATTTCTCCAGCGTCATTATATTTGGTTTTGTAGATCTATTTTGATTTAATTGCTTTGCGATTTGCCGGTAATTCTACTAAATCCCATGTATAGTTTTCCACCAATGACTCCATCTCCTTTACCATCGCCCTTTTTCAGTGAGCCTGGTTAACGCATGAAGTAGCATCGTTGAATAAGACAGGATCGGTTCCGATTTCGTTAGTCAAATATGTAACATAATCATCATGTCTGACTGGTCTACGCTCTCTTGATGATTGTCGTAACCTGAACGGCAATGGTATTGTTGCACCGGGTTCAAGA
This sequence comes from Popillia japonica, assembly GCA_004785975.1. NCBI lineage: Eukaryota > Metazoa > Arthropoda > Insecta > Coleoptera > Scarabaeidae > Popillia > Popillia japonica. The sequence goes on along the minus strand of SMLS01071719.1, from coordinate 10,821 downwards.
TCAGGGTCATCCACCAGGGTGTGTTCAACGTCGTTTTTTTCGTCAGCACTTTCCAATGTGTCATTTGATATCACACCGTGGTTGATATTTTCAGTGCCATTTGTTGATGATTCGCCAAGTGACTCATCCCTCACTGAATCTGAATCATCCAATTCTTCAGCCACCACTGTGCTAGCTGGATTTTCGAAGAATACAACATCACGACTGATCGTGATTTTCTTTGTAACAGGATCGATACATCTGAAGCCCTTTACACTGCTATCATAGCCAACAAAAATCAACTTTCTTGATTTTGGATCTAACTTAACTCTATTTGCCTTTGGAACATGAACCATCACTGGGGATCCAAAAATACGCAATTTGCTTAAATCAACTTTCTTACCGCTCCACAATTCCTCTGGTGTTTTGTCAACCACTACTGAGCTAACCGATCTGTGGATGATGTAAACCGCCGTGTTTACAGCTTCACCCCAATATGACTTATTCAAGTTGGCGTCAAACATCATACATCTCGCCCGTTCCATAATCGTTCTATTCGCACGTTCAGCTACACCTTTTTGCTGTGGTGTATGCACATTTGATGTTTGGTGAACCATCCCAAATTCTTTACAAAGTGCATCAAAGTCCTTATTGGAATATTCGGTTCCATTGTCTGTGCGCAGAATTTTGATCCTCCTTCCAGTTTGAGTTTCAACAAGTTGCTTAAATTCCTTGAATTTCATAAAAACATCAGACTTTTGCTTTAATAAATAGACGAAAATTTTTCTGGTGTAATCATCGATGGAGGATACTAAGTATTTGGCGCCTCCTATGGTTCGAGTCTCACATTCCAACACATCGGAATGTACTAGGCCAAGTACTTTTTCTGAACGAGTTCCAGTATGCTTGAAGGGTTGTCTTGCTTGTTTGCCCATGCAACATATTTCACACTTCTTCACTGCATCACCATTTCCACTGAATTTTATTCCTTCGACCATCCCATTTACACAAATCAGCATGATTTATGTGACCTAGGCGTCGATGCCAAGTAATCACATCAGTTGAACTTGCTGCTGAAAATAAACTTTGGACGTTGTTGCCTTGAATTCGATAAACACCATTGATTGGCTTTTGATACACTATACACTCGTCAGTTTTGTTCTAAATCGAGCATCCATCTTTGTTGAAGATGACTGTATTATTGTTTTCAACAGTTTTTGAAACAGATAAGAAGTTCGCAGCCAATTTCGGAACATATAACACATCCTTCACTTCGACTTCGGTTTTATCTAAGTGCAATAAATCATTTCCAACCTGAGATCCAGACATTTTAGCACTATTTGCTATAGAAATCTCTTTGGCTTCAATCTGCTTCCTATTATGTAACAACTCTTCGTCCATTGTCATATGCTGCGAAGCTCCGCTGTCAATATACCACTCATCTAAATTCGGGGTAGTTGAATTTGACAGTAGCACCGCATGGAAGGCATTCTTCCCCTCACTAGAGTTACTTTTATTGACTTTTTCTGTCTTTGTCGGACATTCATTTGCAAAATGACCACGCTTCTTGCATTTAAAACACTTTACATTCTTCTTTGGATTATGAACTGTGTTCCCATTTGGTTTCGCATTTTTAGCAATTTTCTTTCCAAAAAATGCACTGCCGTCATTTGATTTGTGACCAATTGTATCAAACAATTTCGTCTTAATTGTGTCGCCTGTGATTTCCAAACCCATAATCATCGGCTCGAAATTGTCTGTCAAACCAGTGAGTAAAATAACACCAAGCCATTCCTCGCTTACAGCAAAACCGATTCCGTTCAATTTATTCGCCGTATCAATTACTTGACTTACGTAGCTCATCATTGAATCACAATCTTCTAGTTTAGTGGATGGCAATTTTCGGAGACGTCCGATTTTATGCACCAAACCACTGTCTTGATATAATGTCTTTAACCGTTCCCAAATACCAGTCGCTGTTGTTTCACCTAGTATATATACATATACCGATGAATCAATACACAATACTAATTTTGCTTTCCACTTTTTTAACTTTGTAGTGTCTTTTTCATAGTTCTCACTGGTCTCTCTGTCACTGGTAAAATGCAATTTTCCCATCCATTTAACTCCAAGACATTTTTCATCGCGAATCGCCATGTATGAAAGTTCTCACTACCTGTTAATTTCTCGATTTGATCTTCACGGTTCGCCATTATACTAAAAATGTTCAGTTCGCACAGTTCGTTTTTTGGTACACGTTTAATCGTCAATTCTATTGACCTGATCGAACACCAAACTATAAAACCAACGCGTTAAGACATTCGACTATATTCGCCGGCACTGGGCCCATAACCTGTTGCAATATTGCGATTATATAAAAAAAAATACGCCGAATCTTCCTAACTGCTTTATTTATAGAAACACGAACATGACAGACATAAACGTAATTGACATGATAATGACATATATGTATATTACATATTACATAACATGTTACTTGATGTCAAGATGTTACTCTAACAAAATCTGCATCAATCTGCTCAAAACCTCTTGCTACCAAACGAGCTGTATATTGCTTGATCACTTCGAAATTTTCCTTTCTTTTTAATACCCATTTGCTGGGTTCTGAACAATCATCAACCTTTGTCCAACTGTTATTTTTTTAACGTCTTTCGTTATTGACACTAGTTTTTTTTCAGCTAAATATATTTAATATATATGTATTTTTATGACCTTTTAACTTATCTTATTATATAATAAATTTGACTTTTGTTCGAATTGTAAGTGTTATCATTGACCTAACAAGTGGAAAAGTCTATCTAGATAATAAGGTAAATATATTCTATATCATTTTGTGCTTTCGCCATAATCCACAAATATTTCTATTTCAGAAATTGCATCCCATTTCTGTTTTACTTGATTGAGAATGTGTGCTGCGACTTTCTGACCAAAAGGTCCTAAATTATTCTTAACTTCTGTGGCGAATAATTGAATGCAGCCTTTTTAACTAATAACGGTTAGTAAGATACAGAAATTAAACTTAGTAATGAGTTACGTTTGTTAGCAGATAAACTTAAAGATAAGGAATTGATATTTGAACATCTTCGTAAAAAAATTGTTAACCTGACTGACCTGAGGTGCTTTCCAACTAGCTACTCTCATACACTTGGAGTACTCGAGCGTACTCTAGCGCGTTAGAACAACGTTCCAAGCGATCGTGCGTAATACGCTTCAAGTACTCCGAAATTCTTTCCCCTTTCCTTTTGTACACTAGATAAAAATCTGGTGTTTGATACTCTTAATTGGTGGGGGTAAACTAGTACGCATCTAACGGTTATGTTTACAGGTTATGTTTGTGAGATATAAAATATAAATGGTCAACAAATTTGAACTTGTAGAGGTTAATTATACATACATAGGAACTGCATATAAACATATGCAGTAAACAAACTTAAATTGCGAATTGCAAATATGGACACGAACGAAGAATCTTCAACATTTGCTTTGGATATACAGGGTGTCCGCGATATACAAAGCATACTTTTAAGAGATGATAGCTACAACGATTTAGAAACAAAAACATATAATACACCTTGGGTCCATCTGTAAGCGTAAACGAGAAAAAAAAATTATTTCTAAAAAACCTTATTTGGTCAAACTGTACAAGAAAACTCATCCATATTGCTTCTTAAATAACCAAAAAACCATATCAAAAATTTAGGGTTGAAATTCATTCAATAGAATGGCAGATGTAAGCCAAACATCATCTGTTTATACGACCTTGAACTTGTATCGTACGAAGTCAATGGCCATACGTTTTAAAATAAACGTGCCTTTGCGTTTTTTTAAATAATGTTATGACAATAAAATCGATGTTATGTTGAAGTTAGAGTGAAAAGGGCGTATTTAATAGCAGCCTCCGATCGGTAAATGAAAATTTAAGTTGAGGGAAAGTAGCATTGAATGAAAACAATATTATAATAGTGCAATTATGTTATGGCGCTTTAAGCTCTTTCGTAAAGGCTACTACAAAATTTAGTTCTTTTCTTTTATTTGTGATAAATTGGTGGTCCTAAAAAGGACTTTTTTGAGAGACAGGAGAAAATGTATTACAGGAAAGGCTCGATATGTTGCAACACACGCCTGTAATCGTCGGGTAAATCTTGCACGGATCAGCTGTCGGTGTACAGTATGTATCAAAGTTTGTGACATGAGAAATAATTTTTTTTCTCGTTTACGCTTACAGATAGACCCAAGGTGTATTATATGTTTTTGGTTCTAAATCGTTGTAGCTATCATCCCTTAACAGCATGCTTTGTATTTCGCGGACACTCTGTATATGATCCTATTAATGATAAAACATTTTTTGTTACCAAAGAAGATTATAAACGTGGGCATTCAGGTATAAATGTGTATATGAATGTATGTACACTTATTTATACTAAAGTAATGTAATATTGTTTTAAATCCAACATTCGCACAATCATTATTGTGCATGCTATAAAATGTGATGGTGAAAAGGAGAATAGGACAGAAGAAAACAACAATAGGGATAAATTCGATGATAATATTTCTCCTAAAGAAAATAAACGTAATGTTACATACAAATATATATGGACCTATGCTGAGACAATTGCAGTATTGCATTCAATGGAAACACACGTAGAACATCTAAGTCACCCTGTGAAACGCAAGCATGTATTTGAGAATGTGAGTAATGATTTATTAAGCTTAGGTTATTCAATTGATGCAACTACATGCAATACAAAATGGAAAACTTTAGTAAGAAGTTATAAAAATACAAAGGATAATAATACCAAGCTCTAGATTTTTATTCTTTGAAAAAATGGATGAAATTTTGGGTAACAAAGCCTAGCATATCGTGCTTACACACACTCGCCTCTAGTTCTTTGGGAGACTCAAATGTGGTTATCAAAGAGGACAGTACAACAATTTTGATAATTCCATGCAGTCTGCGTCTACCAATGAAAGTATAGTTGAAGTAGAAGAGAGTATAAACGAAGGACAAAATGTACATACTGATAATATTAATGAAAATAACAAAGCTCATACAAAAAAAAAAGAAAAACTATCTAAAAAAAGAAGCATAAATGATATATATCAACTAAAACAAGAAGAATACAACAAAAGACAAAAGAGGCATGAAGAAAGAATGAAAATACAACAAGAAAAATTAGAATTGTATAAGAAAAAAGTTAACGTACTTGAAAAGCTCCAAGAAAAATATAATTTATAATAAGAAATGCTTATATTATTAGAAGTGTTTATTTACTTAGTTATTGAATAAAATATTTATTATTTAAGTTTCATTCTATGAAGTGTATTAAAATTTCTTGTAAATTAATATTTTGGTTTAAATAAATACCGGAAAGAAAGTATACTACTAGAATTTTATTTAAATATAAAAAGCAACAAACAAATATATTTCGGAACATAACTTTAATTACCAATAAGCAGAATTACAAAAAATATATTGTCCATTCATTAGTTCTTCAGCTGTCTATATCGTATAATCTTAATAAAGTTACCACAACGTATCCGTTATCGTTTTGAAATGGTTTGCAATTGCAATACAACTGAATACAACCAAATACAACTGTAACTGTCAAACAACTACCACGTGATTGCACGTGATCACAAAATGTCATCAACACTTCTATTTACCGTTCCAGTCTATGTTGGTTTCGATGTATATTACATAGAGCACTTCAGAGTAATTTCAGAGTGTAATGCACGAGGTTGGAAAGCACCTCTGACTGACCATGACTGACGAATTAACTTCAGCATTGTAGTAGGCACACGTAGCAATTATGTCAGGACTGTCGACTGTCAGATACGAGGAGAAACACCCGTAAAAATACATACTTTTAGAGTTCTGTATTTAGTGAGTCAATAAACAGTTTAATAAACATTGTATGTGTAGCGATCATTGAGTAACCCACTATACAACAAGCATCACAACCAAAGTCATCGTCTGGGACCGTAACACAAACTGTGGAGATCTGTAATCCGACAAATGCAGCTGAAGCATTTATAACTGAAAAGAAAATCAAAAATTATCGAAAGAATTCTTCCGAACAATGTGCTAAGAAAATATCAAATTATCTTACACCCAACGTCAATGATGGCGGTATGCCAAATGGAAAGACTAATTCAAGTCATAGAATTCTTCTTCTAGGAGATAGCCACTTTAGATATTATGACGAGTGTCGCCACTAATGTCTTTGGAACTGATTATCATGTATTATCTCTATTTAAACCCAATGCTGTATTCGCAGATGTGATTTGTGACATAGTGAGACTTGCCGACTCATATACAAAATCAGACTAGGTATGTGTTTTTGTGTGCGGGTACAAATGACGTTTTGAGGGGCTTAACTCTAGATAAGAAACTGTTGGCATCTTTGACGAATTCTTTAATTAATACTAACTTAATAATTCTCTCTGTTCCTTTCCGGAAAAAACATGTATAAACATAATGCTTTTGTCTATGATTTCAATTGTGCATTGTACAATTTTACTAATGTGACAAATGTTAAAAAAAAGTTCAGTGTTCAGTTTATTGATGTTAACAGAATAATTGATAATGATGACTCACATGACTGACCGGGGTTTACATATAAAACTGAGCGGTAAATACAAAATTATGCATCATTTGTCAGATTGTGTGAGTTACATGAATTTGTCCCCCGTTGTGTCGAACTCTTATGTTAGGTTAAGTAATTTAATTCAAGTAAATATTATGAGTGATAATTATCCTACAACTAAAATAGATAACAAAAATTTTATAGTGACAATATGTAGATACAAGGGATCACATGTAGTCACGAACAAATTATTCCATTCAAATGTATGTACGTAGCATGAGGAACAAAGTCCCTCTCATTGAAGGCCTATTATCTGACCTTAGTTTTCCTGATATTGTGTGCTTCTCTGAGCATTGGCTTACAATTGACGAAACTTTGACTGTCAAATTAAATGATTACGCTCTGATTAACGTTTCTCTAGAATTGACTTGAAGGGTGGTGGTGTTGCGATATTTGTGCAATCTGGCGTTGCCGCGGTGGCGTTTGCATGTTCTATTCGGTGCATAGAGCAAGATTTTGAATACACATGTGCATCTGTCAAACTAAATCGTGTAAAATATAATATCATATGCATTTATCGTTCTCTGTCGGGAAATTTGTCTGTTTTCTTCGAGAAGCTTTTCAATTTACTTGATTGTGCCTCTGGGGAGTGTGATGAGATGATCGTTTGCGGGGATTTGAACATAGACATTCGTGATACTGATAGTAGCGTTTATAGACTATTCAATCTCTTTGCTTGTTTTGGTTTGATTCCCTATGTTACTGACTCAACGCGAGTTACATCAACCACAAGTACGGTTCTTGATAATGTGTTTGCTACTGATAAGTCCGGAAAATATTGCTGCAATCTCGGTCAGCCGCTTTTGTCTGATCATAAGTATAAAGTATTAGACATAAACATTGCTAAGAAATCTGCACCAATCATTACTTACAGGCGTCGTTTTTCAAATGAAGCAATCCTTAGTTTTCAGTCGTTCTTATCTGGGGAAAACTGGGATAATGTTTATCTATCTTCTGATGCTAATGGGAAGTTTAAAGTGTTCTATAGTATATTTTTATATTACTTTAATTTGGCTTTTCCAGTCGAAAAGGAACAAGTAACTTTTAGACATAGGATGTCTTGGTATACGATACGGATGACCTACGAGCTAAAGCTCTAGGGTAAACCTGCACAATAAGGCTCCCATTTAAATTTCCCGCTACGAATATAGTAAACAAACTGCAACGTTGTCAAATGTCAAATTCTAGTCGCTATTGTCACTTGTGGCTTTTGTATTTGTCATATGCTCATATGATATTGTATTTATAATTATTTAATTTATTTCTTCATTCACCTTAAAATGGCAGATAGAGGAGAAATTGCAAACCACTGCATTGTTGAAGAAGAGGAAATAATGGGAATAAATAACACCCGTGAAGGACAGGTTATGTTTAAAGATATTTGTCTTTACAGATAAAATTGGTCTTATTAACTGGCTAGCCAAACACCATTTAATCATTATTAAAAATTCTAATAACTGTTTAGAATGCATCGTTGGCAATGTAAAGTATGTCGTAAAGCTTTAAGTATTAGAAAACATTTGGCATGAGGCTGGACTTGAATACTCGACGCACACCATCGTTGATTGGTGTAACATGTGCAGGAATGTTTGTGAACAATTTTTGATCAATAACCCTACCATAGTTGGTGGGTTAAAGGACATTAATGGCAGTGCGTATGAATATTATGTTGTCGTGCATCGACAGAATTTTGTTGACCCCAATGATCGCACTGTTCATACACAGAACGTTGAAAATATCTGAATGCGTGCGAATAGAAAGCTTGGTCGGCAGTTTGGAACTTCGGATAGCCTCTTCGAATCATATTTTAATTTTTTTATGTTATTCTCCTAATTTGTATGTTATAATTTTGTTTGAGAGAAAACAATTTAATCGCAGCTCAATTTTTTCAGAATTTATTATTGCTCTTTCTCAACAGTATCCAATGTAACTTGTAATTTTAATTTTTATATGTTATACTCCTAATTTTATAATTTAGTTAGAGCTTAAAATACATTGATAAATGCTTCGTCTTGGTACAAAATTACTTTCCGGTTATATTAACAAATATTTACATATAGTGCGGAACCCATAATGCCATATAACCATGTTTTCCTGTTATTTTTGTTGATAGGCATGGTATTCATAGAATAAATTAATTTAATTCTATATGTTCTTTAATTAACCTATAAATCGCTCTAAATCACCATTCTTTATATTAGAAGTGCATCTGGCAACGTTACTTGTAATTGTCGACATATGATTGGTTATGCCCATGCTGCAAATGACAGTTAAAATGGGAGCCTTATTCTGCAGGTTTACCAGCTCTAGAACTATGTACGTGATTTATATAATCTATATAAAGCTACGAAAGATAAGAAACTACTTGATGCCTACAATATTAGGAAGCAGTTGTATGGGTAGCAGGGTGAATCTGCAAAGAGATCTTATTATTGTAACTTGATGGCTGACAGTACAGAACATAAGTAGGACATCTTGGAGGATTATTCAACAGTATTATGAACATTTCAGGTTTTAATTCTCTTTACCGCAGACACACTAATTTTTAAAGGATCTACTACTTGCTGTAATAAAATGTATTAATATGAAAGTAGACAAATGTAATACAATTTTTACCTCTTGCGCTGATGATAATAGCAATAAAGGCCCATTGTTTTGCTGCTCCATTTCAAAATATTCCAGCAACTTCAATATTAACTGCTGAGATTGAGTATGTAAACTTCTTCCGCGCGCGGACATAATGTCAATAATAATAATTTTAGTTAAAATAATAGATTCTGGTTTTATAATTTACTAGGAAATTATTGTAAATAAACACAAACACAATGAAAACGTCGCCATTAAAGTGACAGATTACAAATAACCTACTTGACATTCGGCAACCGGTAAAACAACGATAATCAAAAGTGCGGCAGCATGTTGGTATAGAAATGACGTTTTTGTTGTATTTCTTTCTTTGTCTTGTAATATTCTGAAAAGACTGGAGTAATGAAACGTCTGTCTTAGAATACCAATATGTTACGGACGAATGACATACGTTTATATTGTTATCTTTATCTTTCAAAGTATCTTGATTAATAGTTTTACAAATGTGTGTCGTTACTAGATGCATGAAATTGTGACGCAGGACTCATCTTTCGTGATTTCGACTTTACAAACGGATATATAGCTATGAACTTGGCTATTACCTTGTACGTGACAGTTTGTCAGATTTATAACCCGCACATCAAGAGCATGTTACTCATTCGCTTAATAATTGTATCATTGTTCGTTTTACGCACAACGGATGCATTAACTTGCTACGTTTGTAACTCGTTGAAACTAGTATCCTGCCAAAAACCAAAGAAGCAAGTTTGTGGCAAAGCTACAGCAAATACTTTGGGTATGGAACCTAATCATTGTTTGACGCTTACCGGAATAAATAAATTAAACGACCTGCCATTTGAAATACGTACTTGTTCAGGGCCACTTGTAGGTCTCGGAGTTTGCCAAGCTTACGCCAAGATGCTAACTAATTTTAACAACTTTACCTCCTTCAGATGTGATACCTGCAACAGAAACCTTTGCAATTCGCCGTCAAACAACAAAGAAGGTTCTGCAATAATGATATCTGCATTTTTAATAGTTTATTTCTACATTTTAAAGTCCGATGCACTAAGGGGAACGTAAGTTTTTGCTGTAATTTTCAACTAACAATTTTTATCCTAGTTTTGAAAATTGAATCACAGTTGAAGCACTGAATTAGCGCTACACTTAATCACCAATTTTGTACCTATACTAAAGCGTAAATCCAAAACATTGGTAATTACAGCATGGAGCATTACAATATAACAGTTTGATAATTCCAACTCAAAATGATATTATACCAATGTTACACATTCTGTTGGAAATGGAAAAAGAGTTAATCTGTTTACAGTGATAAATCATTATAATTTGCAGTTATTTATGTAAAAAAGAACGCATGGGTTTGTATCTTTCCATATTAAATAAAAATACACTTAATCCATTGCTCTGCTAATGTATTAGTTATTAGTGTTGGTAATTACTCCTGACCAATATTTGAAGCTATTGACCTAACTAACCTAAACGCGCTTTAACCGTTTGAAGTGATATGCTGTATTTCTCAATAGAAGCTATGTTCGTCTGCAGCATGGGAGCTCTGTTTCGGATATCA